>JAHQIW010001861.1:0-62739 GCA_019055375.1 Parelaphostrongylus tenuis | reverse complement strand
CATCTAATAGCGAGCATACTGTCGAGGAGAGTCATACCTCTAACACGATGACTCTTTATTTGTCTGGCACATTACTGATATTGAGTTGACTCCTGGAGCTTTCGTTAACGGTGCTGTGATGTCTTACTGAAGCTAGTCTATGCAATTTGTATGACAGATTTTCAATTTTTTGCGTAAAGCTGCTCTAACATCTGTCCATACAGACTCGCAAATTAAAAATGATTCACACCCTAATGCTCCTCCAAAGGCAATTCTCCAAATACTGATCAGAATGAAATTCTTCCGACTCGCATTCATTCAACTACGCATGCATCTTGTACTGCATGCATCGAAGATATTCACGCAGTAGTCGCATCTCGATGTTTGAAATCTCGGTGGCTTTCCTTCAGTCGACCGCAAAGTCCGTGTAGGCGTTTTCGCTTGACGAAGCCCGGGACGATCCGATTTTTTATCCAGTGAAAGAGGCAATTTAACGTTTGTTTGACTAGGACAATTTCATGGCTGGGCTTATTCTCCTAATTGAAAACATTTTGGGGGCACATCACAAGAAATCTTTCAGGACCGACAACCAGGTTGAGCATAGAGTTGTAAGAAGTTCAAGAAAGTTTTATTCTTTGACATTTTCGCGCTTTTTTTATTGTTATTTTTGTATATATTCAAGTAGTTTATTAATTTCGGCTGCTGTAGAAGATCTATTGATTTAAGCGATAGATAAGGTACGACGTCATTGGCCTGGCTGAGACGAGAAGACGCACCTTTTCACGCTGTTTATGACATCGAAAGAGAGCTGTTGCTTGGAACATGCGATCGCAGAGGTGTCGGCGGCGTTGGCGACCACGTCAAATCGAATTTGACCGTGAACATCGATTCGTTAGAACACCTAACAACCCATAACGGGAGATTACTGTCGAAACGATGTTGTTCAATGCAGGCCTTGAGCATCTTCGGTGCTTACATACCAACATCAAGCTATGACGAGGACGAAGTCGAAGCGTTCTATACGGACCTCGAAAAATTCTTCAGAGAAGACCATACCTTCTCCAAATTCATTGTTGAAGATTTCAACGCGAAAAACTGCACCTAGGAGAACGCCTGAAGAACGCCACATTGAGACCCACGGACTAGAATGGAATGAACAGGGTGAGAGGCTATCTGAGTTTATCATGGCGATCCAAACCATCCATGGTAATTCACAAATCCAAAAGCCTCACTCCAAACGGTGGATGTAGAAGTTTCCCAACACAGAGTACCATAATGAAATAGACCACATCTTAGTAAATCGAAAGGCTTTGCCTGACCGATGCTCGCTGTTGTTTCTAAGTTCTACACGGTATCAGACCATCACCCCTTCGTGCAAAGCTCCGTTTACCGCGCAAAGGAGAGAAAGCCATTGAATCAAATAACGAAATCCCTGAACTACCACAAACTAGGATGTATTCAAATCATTAGCGCGCTCTTGGGAAGATACTATTGCCGACAACATCGACGCAGAAGACAACCGTCTCGTAGAAAATCTTCGCGTTAACGCTAGAAAGCCGAGAGTCTTAAAGTCACGAAGGGACGCTTGTCTTTGCAGAAACTCGAGCTGATACGTTAACGTGGAGCTGCACGAGCTGAAGGTACCGAACTTACGTCTGAACATGAGAAACGCTGCAGAGAAGCGATAGAAGATTACCTCAAAGAGGAACAAACAGCAATTATGGCAGAAGCCGCAGAATCTGAGAAAAGCATACGCAAAGCGCAGCGAAGTTTCGGCAATTACAAGACTAAGCTGATTGCTCTCCGGAACCCTGACGGGGCACTTGCAGCTCCTAGAAGGGCAATAGAGAACAACATCCACCACTTCTACTCGAATATCTTTGATAGCCATGTCATCTTGTCGTCATATAGATGGAAAGAGAATGAGTCTGTTGTTCCATCGGTCCTCCCTTCCAAAATCCGACATGCAGTATCATCGGTGAAGAACAGAACAGCATTCGGTCCAAAAAGGATTAGACCGAAACACTCATCATCTTCATGTTGTTTCACGAAAATAAAAACTGGCGCTCTGTCTCACCTTCATCGATTTGAAGAAAACCTTTGATTTAGTGGAAACAGAAGCTGTTATAGAGGCTCTTCATAACCAGGGCGTCCCTACTCGGTGCATCTCGGTCCTTCGTGAGCTGTAGAAAGATTACACTACCAAAACATCGCCGTTATGCAACAATTTCAACGTCGACGCAAGAAGAGGGTTCGACAAGGAGATAGAATTTTGTCGAAATTATCCATGCCACCCTCCAAAATATCATGCGAACATTACAATGGGACGATATTGGGGTGAAAATCGACGGTCGACAATTGAACCGTCCTCGCAATGCTGATGATATCCTCCGCATAACACCAAGCATCAGCTAAGCAGAATGAGTGTCGACCGATTTCGACAATGCCTCTAGAAGGACTGGTCTTCGACTACATCCAAAGAAAACAATGTTCATAAGAAAAAGATGGGTTTCGAATGCCCCAATTTGCGCGCAGCGAAACACTTCTCCGAATGCTCCATCTGCATCTACCTAGATCGTGAAATCAACATGATGAATGACCTGACTTCATAGTTGAGCAGGAGGAAACGAGAGGTTTGGCAAACGTTTAAGAGCATCGAAGATGTAGTGAACAGAACAAAAACATCCGACTCCGTGTCTACCTTTTCGGCTCGACGATTATCTCTGCCCTAACTTACGAGCAGAAACCTAGTCTCTACGTAAGCAGGATGAAAGATCACTTGGCGTTATTGAACGCGCAGTCGAAAGGCCGATGCTAGGAGTATTCCGTATCTCGCCAATGAGCGAAATGATCCATACTTCTGACTTACGTCAACGATTGAAGATCAAAGATGCCGTTCTACACTCCAGGATATCGAAAATAATGTGAGCCGGAGAAGTGATGTGCTTAAACGACAACCAATGGACGACAGCCATTACCGACAGGATTCCTCGAGATATCAAGCGCTCTATAGGAAGACCGCCGATCCGGTGGAGCGATTTCTTTACGAAAATCATAGAAGAAAGATATGATGCTTAACGAATCCTTAGAGTAAGGAGGATCAACTAGGCTACTCCTGCGCGCGATGGGGAAAAATGGAAGTGTTGCTGGTGCCTGCTCGAGTCACTCGACGATCAACGGAGCGACGAGTGATACAGGTGATTGATTTTGACATCGAAGCGGCTATTCAACCGTATGATTTGCGCGTGCTGATCGATTTGACTGTGCTCACAAGAAGCCTTGCCAGGATCCGCATGAGCTCACCGAAGCACAAGCTGCCAGAAGAGAGGAGATTTCTCACCAACTGCTCAAGAATTCATTGAATGCCCGATTCTGGCAGAAAAATATGACATTCGACGAGGAATGGGTATTCTTAGACAATTACGATGGAAGCCAGCGCTGGATTAAAAGAGCTATGAAACGCCATCTGCTTCAAGGCTAATCAATTTAGCAAGAAAGCCATGATCTGCGTGTGGTAGAACGTCCAAAGCGTTCTGCATTTTTAGTTGTTTCTGAATGGAAGTGTCGTCAATGTTGAGCTCAACTGCTAACAGTCGAATCGCATCAACAACAAATTGAAAAGAAAGTATCTAAGACTAATCCTACGAAGGCGTACTTTGTTTCAGCAGGGCAATGCCAAACCGCATACGGCTAAGAAGACCAAAAAACAAGAGGAAGAGTTGGACGGCGTCAAATTTTTCCGCGCCTCGCCTACACTTTGGACGTTGTTTCATCCGCTCGTGGCCTCAGCCGATCAATGCACCTTTTTTTGAATGGCCATCAATATCAATCATTTAGTGAAATTAAAGAAGCATGACAAGAGTTTTCACTTCGAAGGAGGCGAAATGGTGCTTCGAGCAGATCCGGTCTTGCAAAACGATGGCAAAAAGTCGTGGTGCAATGGTACTCTTTACTTTGAAGAGCAGTTACTGCTGTTCTGATGTTGATCTGCGCATGAGAACGAAACTTTCAATATTACTTAGAACTTTTTGACTAACTCCATATCCCAATCTTACAGAAGCACAAAAAACAAAATGCTACAGGCACGCGAACTAATGAAATCAAGATTCATTAGAGTATCACTAGTGATAAGTATGAAGAGTTTGTAGCAATTCCTCATCAATAGGAAGTTGAGATAACGAAAATCACTTCGAGGACAACACGACTCTATCGTCCGTTATCTGAAGAGGACTTTTGAGAATTAATATCGAAAATTGAACATGAAAGTATTGATATGACATGCTCGGCTCGTTTCAACTCTTCAGTTTCTCTCGCCTAAAAACTGATCTACCTTTATGTCCCGTCTTACTCTTACGTATTAAATCTCAGAAATTGTTGCGCATTGATGATCTTGTGTTTAGTAACCGATCAAATTTAAAGTTGGATCTACCATTAGTTGTGTGGAGGGTAAACAGATAGGATAAAGTAGTCTATAAACCTAATACTAGTCCATTTGCTAAAACGCTATCCACTCATCTCACAAGCACCTAAATGCTCTTAAACCGTCTATGTAGTGCATCTCCTAACACAACGAGCGTGATGGATTCCCTTGACTTGACCGCCCACTATAAAAACCTGTATAGTGAGTCCACAGTGCAAGCCATCTGCTAACTCTCAATGCGAAACGAAAGAGCTGTGAAGTTGCTTGGCTTCTCCATTGGACAAGTCATGGCTCTAATGAAGGAGTGCCTAAGCTGTTCAGTTTTGAAATGGTCCGAAAATTATTTGGCACTAATCAGAAGGTTGGGAATAAGACAGCGACTGCTGCAACCCTGCTATAATTTTATGACCAAGGTGGAAGCCCTATAATAGATCACCGGCGTTTACTCTGCTGCAGATATATAGACGATTGCTTTGTCGTCTACCCAACGCAAGAGGTAATGGATAAATGTTCTGAGTTGTTGAATGAACAGAGTACATAAAATAACAATTTATTTTGAGTGTTTTTCAAAGACCACGCTCAAGTTGCAATAGATCTCTTCATTATTATTTGAAACCAGTATGTCATGCGGTCTGGTAAGGGCTCATGTACAGCCCGATACACGTGTTTCGACCTTGCAGTTCGTCAGTCGGGCATAACCCGTCGTCTCTCAATCTTTTTAAGAGCTAATACTCTCGGGAGGTAATGAAGAGATCTACTGAAATTTGAGCGTGGTTTTTGAAAAAACCCTCGAAATAAAGGTATAATATGATAAAAATACCAATCAAAGAGCAATCGACTGTAAACACTGTACGTTCGATAGTAATTTTACTTTACTCACAGTGTAAATCGTTCGTCTGCGACACCTCTGTGTAGCGAGAGGAGGCTCCCGAGAGGATTAGCTCATAAAAAATTGAAAGACGACGGGTTCTGCTCCGACTGACGAGACTGCAAGGTCAAACACGTGTATCAGGCTGTACAAGAGCCCTCACCAGATAAATGACATAATGGCTCAAATAATAATGAAGAGAGTACATAAAATTTATCGTGAGGCAATCATAAAAGAATTGCTTTCCATTTTTGAAAGGTCAAGTCATCCTCTCCAAAAGTGCCTGCAACATAAAGTGCTATCAAAAGCCATCCATAAAGACATCTTGGTCTCTCAAACACAAGCACGCACTTGTGAAAAACATGTTTTGAACGGCTACTAGTGTGTGCGCAGAAAAAAGTGAGGTGAAATCCCCAAGCTTGGAACAAAAAATAACCATCTCTAACGGGTGCGAAACGGTAGGAGCTCCGTGAGCTAAATGAAGAAATTTGACGCCTCAAGCGGAAAGTCTAATGAATAGAAGACCTCATTCGTCCTCCCCTTTACTTCCAACGAAATATGCACATCTATTGAACGCTACCTAAAAAGAGTAGGTTTAGACATTTGGTAGCAGTAGTCGAGATACCCCAAATAAGCTAAAGCCAATTAGTCCGCAACCGAATGTATTACCGCCTCTGTGAAACAAAAGACTGCCAAGCCTGCCCAAACGGTATAGACGGCGATTGCTTTAGTTCTGGCACAGTAAACCTAATATGCTCTATGGCATGCGTTCATGAATGCATTTACGAAACGGGTAGACCACTCTGCATCCGCCTAAAAGAGCACCTAGGTGGAAAACGTAATCCCAACATGGGACTCCACCAACATTCATAAAGGAGTGAGAACATAGAGAAGTAGATTTCAACGTCAGATTCGCTATCTTCGCAATATTCTGGAACGCTATCGCTAAGGACTCTGAAAGCCTTTCGTATAGATAGTAAAAGTCCAAAAATGAACCAAAAACAAGAGTGCCTCACAGCCACTTGTGATCTCGGGCCATATTTTAGGCTAATCTTTCAGTCCTGAGTGCCGCACACTTATTTATGGCTTTGAGCCGCTAGTCTCCAAAAAAAAATTCGGAAGACCCAAAATAACTAAGCAGAGAGTGTTCTAGAATAAAGCCTTTCACGATGTGATCCAAAATTTTTCTTACACTTCCTGCCGGAGTTATGAAAGTGTCTAACTGAGCACATCGCAGATCAATTCAAAATTTTCAGACTCTCGAAAAGGACAGTTTTGTCGATACATCAGCCACTGTAGCATTTTTGCAGTGCTATGCTGCACAACAGTACTATATTATTAAACTGCCTTACTATTATTCGGTATACACTGCTATTACCTAACTCGGAACTGCTAATTAGGAAAAAACCACTGTGAATCAATTTCTACCGTGATCAAGTATCGCACCAAGAATGTACATTCAGCGGGATCCGTTGTGTGACGAGGCGAATAAATTTAGACCTTGCGTCGGAAGTATTTTGCAGCAGCTGCCTGTAAAGCATCATTCTCTTTAAAAAATAACATGTTTCAAGCTGATAGGTCTAGTGATATCAAGGCCATGTTTTGTCCTATTGGGACTTATCATTACCACCTTCCCTCGGTTCAGCCGATCCCTTGAGGTTGAATAATCCTCTAAAGGAATCGACGCCGAGTAAAAAATCATCCCAAGTCAGATGATGCACTTACCTGACATTATGGTGACCGGCAGTTGAGTACGTATCTGTTATAACAAATTAAGCTCTTCTATCGACCGCTTGACGACCTTCTATCATCTTCCTATTTATAGTGAGATAGCTTAATTGAAACATTTTGAGCACCGCCTGCTTTTAGAACGGTTGAATGGAACATCATAGAAGTAAATGGCATCCACCTTATCAGATGCCGTGCTATCTTCGTGGAGAAGTAGGAGATGGTTCAGTTCTTCATTACTCAGAGTCGATCCGATAGGAACAATGCTGTCCAGTGAAAGCTGCAAGTGATTTGTAATCGTGTTTATAATCGTCACAGTCCCATGACAAAACGCCATAGCTGTTGAATCTATGCATAATTGAAACGTACACTTGCCACAGAAAACGATATGAGCGGCTGCAGAAATAAGAATGGAGCACACTTGTAGAAAAATAATCAACGACAGCTATATTGTCGATATTTTGATGATGGCTGATAATAATGATTAGTGGTGTTCATAACTAACACGTCGGGGATTTGTTATGTAATCGCAAAGCGCTTTCGATATCTAATAGTTTAACAGTTTTGTACGACACAACACGTGGAATCGGACGAAAGGATATAAGGTAAAGCGATTGCAACTATTGATCTTATAACAAAGCGCTATGCATTTAACTCCACTAATTGAATTGCAAGCCCCATTCATTAGCCCTAAAAAAGATGAAGACGAAGAAGTATCGTCCCAATAAACTTTCCTGTTCACTTTGCAATATTAGATTATTTTTTGAGGGGACGAGTTTTGAATGATGAGGCCAGAATGAAAGGAAAGCCGATTTTTGAAATATCAGTATACTTTCTGGTAGCTGAGAATGTCAGCGACTGCTGTATGATAGAATGGGAGAAAGCAACGTATCTTATCTCTATTTAGAGATACTTGGTAGATGAAGCGCGCTCTATATAAGAGTATTGTCGAATGAGGCTTTTCTTTCGGGCGATGCTCTTTTTGACACTTTATTGATCCGTCTTCATTGTTTGCTTTTTTTTACTGAGAATCATCCATCATCCACTACTTCTAGCAATTTCGGCTTGTTCTTGAACATGGTAGAATCCTGGCTAAGCGCATCACATTGCAGTCTCGAAGATAACCTGGCTATTGCGTTCCATAGAGTGTTCGTTGTTGACTGCTGGGGTAGAGCTCGGCCCAGGGACGCGACGAGCATCATAACCACTCGCTCACGGCGTTCGACCCCAAAAGACGCTTCACCGATGAAAATTAGACTTAGACTTGTACGACAACGAAGACGAAGGTCGGCAACGAGGGCGAACGATTACGTGACGTAAAGTTTAAAAACTCACTCTGTAAGAGACGAAGACATCGAATTGTTGTAAGAATAACTTAGTTGTTAACCTCGCGATATTGAATTAATCACTAAAAACAGTTACCGTAAATGTGAAATAGGGAGCAGCGGCTTTGTGTATAGTTTAGGCCACGTCTCAAATAGCACTACATGACATACGTTTTAGTTGCAGCGCAAAGAAATATCATGAGCGATCACCCTCAGAACACCATCTGGATCTACAAAAAATTTATTTTCCATGTTTGCTTTCTTTTAGCAGAAGGGTGGTTTAATCAGTATGTTAATAGGTAACATGATGAAAACAACTGCAATATTTGACTTAGACATTATGAACAGCAAAAGTCGTTGGCAAGAATAGAAAGACAGGATAATGAGTGATGCTTGCGGACACCATGACAGCCTGACGTCCTCATTGATGTTAAGTCAGACCAGCTGCGACTACGATAGGTGAATGATGACCGCGCAACACCAAGCGAGAGGTTTGCAGCTTAGGGCGGACGAGATGAAGCCGTAGTGCTGCGGATCGGTTGATATGAGTTGTCTCAGTGTGAGCATATGTCGACTTAAAACATATTATTGCGAACGAAGTTTCCAAAAGAAAATAGTCGTTTGTATTCCAAGTTTATGACAAATTAGAAGTTCTCCGAAGAAATGGATGTTAAGTCGATAAAGTGAAAAACTCACAAGTAAGCTTACAACTCAGCGATCTTCGTCTTTGAATTTGGCAATTTCATGAACGAAATCGGATATTCAAAATAAAGACATAATGGATAAGTGGAAACGAACAAATCGTGTTACACAAGGAAAGTGATGACGGAAAGTGCTAGAGACAAGAAGATGGGAATAGATCAATCAAAAACTCACAAGTGAAAGGAGTTTGTAGTCCAACATTTAATACAGAACACTTTTTAGTGCTCATCAGATTGCAAAATAATGCTAGTATTGAATCCGCAGAACCATGATTGCATCAAAATGTTTTCTAATTTCTGAATCAAAATATTCTAATAAAAGAAGCGATAATATGAAAGTGACTAAACATCGTAATCCAACAAAATATTTTGAGCCCAAAAATGAGGTCTGTTATAGGCACTTCTACACTGCAAGGTGTGCTTCTACTTTGATTTGTCCTGCAAATGTAATGAGATATCTGGCATACGATGTCCAGTCATATATGCAGTCGACTAGGAGATGCTTTACGACTTCCAGAAGCTCCACTCATCCACTCAAACACTATCCCTTTTGTCACCACCCAGCTTCATTCCCTTCAGGCTAATCTACACCCACGAACATTTCTCAGGAGATCTCATGACGAAACTCTTCCATACAAATTTTGCGAGGGAGACAGCAGTGTTTCTATCTCGCCTGCACAAAATACAAGACTACTCGTGATTTTTCCAGAACTTGATGCGACACTGGGAGGAAAAGTTGTAATACCAGCCAAGTAGTCATTTTATACTCTCGTAGTAGGTAAAAAAAATCATCATTGGGCTTAACACTATCTTTCCGTGTGATCTAAAAAGTCTTTCATGTTTTCTTCAGTTGCAATAGAGTACAATGATACAATAGCTGACGTTTCGGCGCATTTTGCCTTCATCAGAGCCTGAAAAGGTCAATGTAGATTGGCACTTCATTCAGTTTGATATTCCCATAACTGGGGCAGAAGTAAAAAACGAAATAAGAATTGCATAGTGCAGGCTTCACGGGCAGATGACGTTTGGATATTTTTGAACTCTTTCAATTACTCATTAGAGATCAGTAGTAGGTTAGAATTCGCTTGGTTCGAATTACAAGAACTACTTGACTCTTTTCTGATATTTAGCGACAGATGAAGAAACGACTCCTTTTGCTGAACAAGAATTTCCAACAGAGTCTTAGCAATCATTTTGATAAAAGTTTTATGTTTTAAAGAAGTGTCCATATATCGAAAAATCACTTTTACTGTGAAAAGGAACTTTCTCCTAGCTGTCATATAACTTCTTTTCTTTCTTTTTTTCACCCATGCTTTTCTACTCCCACTATGTCTGCTTTGTGAAAAGACTTTTATAGACCGTTCTACAGTGGAAAAGTTACGTTTTACAAGCGTAGCAATAATTTCTTTTTTTGCTTAGTTCACCTGGAAACGACTTTTCTGCATTTTGTTTCAACTTCCAGTCAAAACTTCGATTTCGTACTTCCTTTTAGCTGCGAACAAGCCGGTAAAAAACAGAGTGAATTGCTGTTCTCACAGCTTCTCTTTTCAGTCAAGCAACCAACAAGAGTAATGATAATATATCGATCTACAGCTGAATGATGCGAACTATTTAGTGTAGTGATGCGGTGGCAAGCAGTGCTGCTTTGACAGTACTGTTGTACATGCTCCAATGAATTCAAGCATGTGATCAGCTTTCCGATGCGGAATATATCGAATTGAGAGCCCAAATTTTGAAGAGTCGTTCTTGTTGGAAAATCTTTTACTTCTGAACCATTAAAAATCATTCAAAAGTTAAAATCTCGGCAACTACGATATTGCGTTTGCTTTCTGAAAAGCCTCTTTATTGTCTTTTATCAGCAAAAATTTTATTATGTTTTACTTTCAGGTTTGCTTGTTTGCTCGGCTGAAGTCTGTGGTTAGCATTTCACTGGACTTTTGATAGTCATTCAATAGCTCAAATTTCAACTATTTTGATGCAAAATGTTCAGACACCATTCATAGCATCAGAACTGTCGAAATTTCATCTACGAATAACTATGAAAAGCCCATTGAAAAGTATTCCACAGAGCCAAACCGAGCAACAAAGCATTGAGTGCAAAACTTAATATTATTTGGCTGCCACAAGACAATAAAAATGCTTTTGAGAAACCAAACACAATATTGAAATAGCCGAGTCTGGGCTCTTGAATGAGTACTAACGTTCGACAGAAAAATATACAGGTGAGTAAGCTCTCTAGAAATTCATCTATTCAAATGGATACATTTCCTCCTGAAAGCCTAAAAAAAAGCGGCGTGTTGATGAATCTTCTACTGCAGCACCTTTTACTTTACTCACTGACCACATTTCGATCGTCCTAAAGTAAACGTGTTATGGAGTGTGATGCAGGCATATGCTCTATTGTCCGAGAATTCCCAGAAAGAAAAGAAGGAAATAATTTGAACCAGGGAGGGTCCAATCGACTGCTGCATGTGATGGACTCTTTAACTGCATGTAAACACTATAGTGTACACCAGGTCGAATGTTTAGACATCATAGGTGGTGATCAAATCCTATAAATCTATACTTCTATAACTATAAAAAAATAAATATAAAAAATCCAATATATAATTATATCTAATCTAATATATAAAATCTAATAAATATTAATCTATAACTCGGCCTATAAAGCGACATGCGAGGTCCTGCAGATGTATGGCGCGAGTTTATATCCCTCGGGACAAGTCTCGTGCATTTGCGATCTGTCAAGAAATAAAGGGTTAGTTTGCTCTTGGCGCAGTATTAATATCTTTTTTTTTTAGTCCATTCATTTATTGTATTAACCACGTCATTAGTTCAGGCATGAGTCGGCTTCGTGGTGATTATGTTCAAACGGCGTAAGTGTACTTACGGAAATTTTTATTTCAATGTACGCATACCGTGAAATAAAAGCGTACGTAAACATTTAAGTGCATACTGAGTAAAATACTTTTTCAAAATTTTGACAGAGACATTACTTTTTCGGAAGGGACAAACTTTTAGTTAATTTAAGCACATAAAAAGTAGTAAAGGTACCACAAGTATTTTTACAATGACCACCTGCCTATTTTTTCAATGCACTATCTCTTTCTCTGAAAGATTTTTTCTACCTATAATAGACAGCTTTCAGCACATTTCAGTGACCAACAAAGTGACAACCAATGTTTCTGTTGAAGATCTTAATGTCATGAAAATGCAAGAACCACTATTTGAATGAGCAGCCTAAATGGATAGAGATTGAATTCTATTATATATCTTGTATGATAAAGTTCAACAAATATCCGCACACATGTCTGAGTTTCTCTACTCTAAGATTTCAGGAGTTCTTGGAAGTTTTGCCGATAAATCGTGTAATGTAGTTCTTAGAATTTTTTTTTCTCAAGACTCATTAAAATTGCTATACTGTCACACTGCTGCCGATTTTTTCACAATATTCAATTCCCTATAACAAGCCTTTCCTACGGTTTTCAAACACTTTATGAGACCTGAAGAAATATGTGAGAACTCAGAATACATCAAACTCAACTGTTATTGTTATTGCTATATGAATCTCAAGAATAACAACAGTTAACATTAATTAACACTTTGATAACCGCCCGTTTTATAAAAATTTTTGTTTTCTGATTTTCTTCTTTAAGCCAAACACCACGTGTTACAATAAACTTTATTTGAATGCTGACGTTTCGACAGTTCGCCTTCTATAGAGCCTGAAAAGGTCAAATTGTCCACAGTCCAATAAAACACCTCCATTACTCCTTTGGAAAAAATCACCAGACCTCGATTTCAATCGCATCAAGCGCAAAATCAACTCTAAGCATATTCACCGCTTTACATATGTGTTCCACCGAATGATTTAAGTGGAGACCACCGGAAGATGATAACATAGGCTCGTAATGCACCCTACCCATCAGAACAGCAGTCTTATACATTGACTCATATCGCGAGTGATAATAAGGCATTCTTCCATGCGGTTTACGGCTGAATTGGTCTTGTTAATCCAAAGAGCCTGCAAAATCTTTCGCGCCAATGTTTAGTGTTCCCGCGCAAGGTTGGTGATTTCGATGCCAAAATATACTCCGCCGTGTCTTTACGCTCTATGTGTTCCTAATAGGGTGTTCTGTCTTTTAAGACGCATGTCAGCTAGGTGTTCTTCAATGCGGGCATAGAGCGGCCTACCCGTTTCGCAAATATATTTATCGCTACATGCTTTACAAGAGATTAGGGAGACTGTACCTACGTTAGTGCAAAAGAAAGCACACCGAAAGCCAAGTAATAGGAATATCCTGGTTCACTATCTCTCTTCTCATCCCTCACATACGAAAAAGGCTCTAGTAAAAAAACGTGTTTCGAACAGCCACCAAAGTATGTACCGAGGAGGAGCAGAGAGTAGAATCCATGAAACTGGCTTGGGAAATAGCCATTTCTAATAAGTACGAATTTGTAGCCCCTCGGCTTAGGTTTAGAGAAAGAGTACGCCTCCGAACGAAAACTCGAATAAAGGGAAAGTCGCGTTGATCCTCCTGTTCCTTTCAAATAAGATTAGCACAGCTATAAAACGCTGTTTGAAAAGAGCGGGTTTAGAGCAATCGGTGTTTATTATTGAAATACCATCGAATACTCAAAGACGCCAACTACTTCGCTACCGCTTATATGACAGTCTCGGTATAATGAAAGATTGTAAATACCTAACGGCAGAGAAGGTGATTTCATGAGCATTGGTGCAGTCTACCTAATCTCTTGCAAGGCGTGTAGCGATAAATATATTGGCGAAACGGATAGGCCGCTCTTTGCCCGCATAGAAGAACACCTAGCTGACATGCGTCTTAAAAGATAGAACACCCCATTAGGAACACATAGAGCGTAAAAACACGGTGGAGTAGATTTTGACATCGAAGTCCCCATCCTTGTCCAGGAACAAAAAACATTAGCTCAAAAAATTTTCCAAGCACTTTGGATATACCACCAATCCAACTATGAACTGCAGGAAGTAATGTCCCGTTATCACACGTAATTTGAGTCAGTATATAAGACTGTTGTTTTGATGGGTAAGGTGCACTGCGAGCCTATGTGATCTCCTTCTGGTGGTCTTCACTTGAATCGTTTGCTGGAACACATATAAAAAGCGGTGAGTATGTTTAGAGTTCATTTTGTGCTTGATGCAATTGAAATATAGGTCTGGTTTTTTTTTCTAAAGGAGGAATGAAGGTGTTTGGCTTATTGGATTGCCGACAATTGGACCTTTTTAGGCTCTGAAGAAGGCGAACTGCCGAAACGTCAGCTGTCAAATAAAGTTTAATGTAACACCTCGTGTTTGACTCAAAGAAGAAAATTAGGAATTGTAGTGAAGAATGCCGAGGTTAATAGACAGTCGGTCTTGGGAATTTTTGTTTTCAATGTCTCATTCCAAAGCCGGTTGTGGGAAGGAGAATTGCTCAAGCGATTCATGTGATTGTTTCCGTTTTTCATTGTTTAGCTAGATTTTCATCGAATTATAGTGGAAATCTTTTAAAAGCGAAAGAACGTCGGAATGCAGATTCTAAAACAATTTTTGAGTAAAAAATTTTCAACTGTATAACTATGCCCACGAAGAAGCTGCTAACGTCTGATATGAGTTGATTTCCGCTCATAAGATGCGAAAACAATAGTCGCCTGAAAGTTCGAATTACATATCTCATCTCTAACTGATAATACTACTTGAAGCGAAGCATGCTAGAATTCACTAATTTATGGATATAATGAAAAACCTTCGTTAATTTAACACGATGAAGCTATGATTTTCTTGAGCATGTAGAACATATACCGTACAATTCTTTTATTCGAGGAGGCGCTTGAAATGTGTTTCTGCAACTTTATAAACGAAAGCGAATGAACATGCGTTAGACCATTAGACATAACAGTATCGCCACTTTTGGTGTTATTACAGTGAAAGTTCGTTCAGATTTTCAAAAAACTCAAATTTCGTCTTCAATTCTTCTACGAATTGTTACACAAGACAAGTTTTCAAAGTTAAATGACGTTTTAGAGAATCAAGCATACTTTCAGCAATTATAGCAAAGTTACTTCTAACACACTGACTATGTTTTCCACTCCTCAAATCCTGTACTTATCGAAGAAGCAACTGCGCTTCCTAACTGTTACCGCTGCAGCTGAATCCGTGTCAAAAGAAAATTTTGCTAAAAATGATTTTTTTTTTCTTGTAAAAATCTATTATGTGAGCGTTAATGGTCTGAAACCGCTATTCTCCTTAGCTTAGCCATTTTTTAGGAACATTAGGTAAATAAAGACTTTTCTCCGCAACGAAATTTCTTTAAAGCCGCCTTGATGATTGAGATTAACATGTGCTCTAAATCGCTTAAATCAATCCGAGCTCACCCCGCATTAATGCTTTCCGGTACTTTTGCCTAATACTTTATATAAAACTATGATTGATTCTCAGTCTAAAGTCTTTCTATTTTGACTGCCACATGCAGTGGTATGATGTTACAGTATACCCAATATGTGGAGTGCTGTGCAGAAACGTTTGCATCAGCCGGGATTCGAACCCAGATCTCACTCTTTACGTTAGCGTATGCTGACCGCTGCACTACCGACAATGAAATCTGGGTTCGAATACCGGCTGACGCAAACGTTTTTGCACAGCACTCCACATATTGGGTATATTATTGATTCGCTTGAGAATTTTCTTCATAACATCGTTTAAGTCTGAAAGTGTTTGGTTTGGTTGAACATATTAATCAGTGTGGTTTGCATAAATTGTTGAAGTGCTAATAATTATATACCGCATATCAGTTTATAGCTGTTCATTACTGGACAGAAAATCCATCTCAACATTTTTCAGCCTTAATTAAAGTTCGTTGCAGCGTTATAGGTGATGTTGTTAAGATTACAACTCAATTGATTGATTTACACAAAATTTTTATCGTTTTCTTACTTGACTATTTTCTTACTGTTCAAAGACGCATGCCAAATGGTCCTTTTCTGATATGATTCGATCCAAGAGTGCTGAATAATACTCAAGAAATTTCAATGCCCTATATCACAGAAAGAGCGATAGCGGAGCATTGCCTTCTGCGGTGTAGTGACAGCAGACGCCCGCACTTTAGGTGGAACTTAGGCTCAACTCCAACCCGAATTTTGAAATCTTACGCACACTTAGGATTCTTGAATATATAGTTCTAACATCATAGCACTTCTATGAAGGCAGTAAAATAAAGATTCATTGCAGAACACGATTCGATTCGATTTATGCAATGAACAAGTGATACCTGAATATTCCGTTTGTAAATGCTCGTATTATTTGTTTGAATAGAAGCATAGCTAACTATTTCGACCTTTTTCTTCGAATTTATTCTGTTGATGCCTTCTGAGCGTGTAGCAATTTATTACAAACGTAGATTAGTATAAAAAATTACTAGCTCATGAATTTTGCTGGCCTTTTATAGCAATACTAAAATTATGGTCACTGTGACTAGCTATTAGTTGTTCTCATAAAATCATTGGCTATTAATGCTAATTGCTATGAAGTTTCGTTGACTCAATATCTTTGTTTGTACTTATTGTAAAAAAACCATAAATAATCTTGAAAGTATTTTTAGTTCTTCTATCATTCGTTTCAAGTGTTTTCTAAGACTACAGCTCAAATTTCATTATGAATAAGAATCATCATTGAGCCACGCATGTCATATGGTCTGTTGAAGATGGGCTGAATATCGAGCTCTATAGGTCAGCCCATCTTTAACAGACCACATGACATGCGTGGTTCAAAAATGACTCTTTGGCATATTGAAATATGAGCTGTGATCTTGAGAAAACACTCGAAACGAACGATATGATTTATTGAATATACTAGCCTAGAACAATCGAGTGTTCAACAGTCTGTGTTCAGTGTTATTTTCACTGGACATAGGTATTAAAGGTTCGTCGTCGCTACTCTTAGTTTGGGGAATGGGCACCCACAGAAATTAGCGTAAAACGAGACTGGATAAGAGCCCGACTGACGAGATCGTATGATCAAAACACGTGTATCGGGCTCTATAAGTTAGCTTCTTTAATAGACCACATCACATGCGTGGCTCAAAAACGATTCTTTGGCATCTAATTCTTCTATGGACCGCTTTTGTAGAAGCGCTCAAAACGATGTAATCTGATAAGGATATAACATATTTAGAGCTATTAGGTCTAGTGCTATACAGATACTTGTTTCGTTCTACTGGGACTCATCTTCAGCACCCTCCCTCGGTTCAGGTGATCCTCAAAGGTTTAATCCTTTATAGAAAAAAATTCTCATGATTAATCCTTTATAGAAAATTATTTAACCTTAGGGGATTTGATGAACTGGGAGAGGGTGCAACTGATGAGTTTCAATATGACGAAACAGGCGCCTGTATACCCCTAGCCACCAGTTCAAGACATGTTAAATCCTTAAAAGATTATTTATAGTATTGATTTTAACTTCAAACAGCGATCAGTGGGTCAGCACGAAGTAAAATGCAAGATCGAAATCGCTTTTAATTCAGATATCTACCTTTTATACTCTATTACGTCCATTATACTGTAATTTTCGCGCATAAGCTTCCTTTCGTAAAGAAGATGCTTCTGCTGTTCTTACTCCATGTGCAAAATGGTGCAATGCCGACAGTCGTAAGTTTACCGTTAATGTCAATATCTTATAGCAGGAATAACCTTTCAACCAAAAAACACTTTATTCTACCAAATGATTGGAAAGTACTGTTGCAAAGTAATGTGAAGTTATCACTTAAAATATGACGTGTTGGGAAAGAATTCCACACTTATTAGATTTGTAAATACGACTTCGCCGCTTTTTTTGCTGTGATAATAGTGAAAATAAAGATAATGAATAAATTCTCTTCTTATTTCAATGTGCGTTAAGAACGCTATTTATTTTTAATTTTATACATAAGAATATTTCATGTGATTGTTTTTACAAGACTTTAAAGACCACTACCTTTGTCACCCCAAAAACGCTATTTGTGGGAATTTACCGTGCACATTTATTAGCCGAAAGTAACTGAAAATGCATGATTAAGGTGTCGTTCAATCGTACATTTTCTTGTCAGCATTTTTCTATACAATTTGCCTGTACTTGTTTCAAGATGGAGCTGTAATTAGAACAAATTCGCTTGCTACTCGTGTGCGAATAACGCGTAGAGGAAAAGAAGCGGCGCACATGATTAGTGGAGCTTGGAGCGAGCACCACGTCAAGCAAGTGCAGCCAAGCTGCACACGAAAATGTTCGCAAGAAAATGCGCAATTGGACCTCGGGGTCACGCAGTTGAATTTGCTATAAGTATATTGAAACAGCAGAACGGCGAGGACTTTGCAATTTTGCTGCATGAAAAAGCTTGACTTTATTTTGTAAAACCGATCGGAAACGTCATAAAAGCTGAGGTCGGAGGTTTGAGAAGGTATCCACCTTACCCGCCTCACTCCCCCGACATTGCACAATATTACCACTCTAAATTACCAGATTTTAACTACAAAAGTCGTCATTTTCAAAGTCCTACAAAAACCTTCATGTATAAAGATATTGTATATGTATATAGAAAACATGTAAATAACTAGCGGTTTCAGCGCACTTTCAAACGAGAAAAAAAAATTTGCACGTTTTTATTTTTGCTATTATTATAGCAAAAAACTTCAGAGCCTTATTTGTATACCTAATAACACGACGATGAACAAACGGCATCATATGACGCTCTTTGTTGTCTACGTAAAACAGTTGTTTCATCAAAAATGTACTGCTTGTCAGCGGTTTTTCGTTAGTTTCAACTCAGCTTTTAGAATGGATCATACTTGTTAATGGACCTTTTCTTGTTTAAACGCTTAGTTTCTATTACTATATTCCCTCTGAAGATGACATACACAACAATCGAAATGCGTCTCCATAAGCGTTGAATAATCAGTTTTACAGTGTTTGTGATGATCCTATATATCGCCGTAGTTCCAAATCATCCTAGAATGTTCTTTTCTTGCAGAGCATTATTCGATGTTTTTCTGTTTTCTATTTAGCGAAGGAAGGGGATTTTTGCAGCGTTTGATCGCTTTTTATCGTTAATGGAAGTTTTTATATGAGAGTGTTAGTGAAATTATGCAGCAGACATTGGAGGATAATAAACTTAGAGACTTTCTTCGCATTTAGTATGTTCTGCCAATTATGAACAGCAATCTATGTCGCAGAATTGAAGATTAATTATCGTGTAATCGAACGATTTTTGACGTTTCAACGCTTGAGTTAATATGGTCAGGAATTCGAGCCAAATTTGATCAGCGAAATTCTTATACCGTCAACTTGCGGAACTTCATCTGTCTGCCTGTTAGCGTGTTGATAACGCCGATGGCACAGTGCTGCATGCAACGTCAGAAAGATTCACCGAAAATGTGATTGCACTCTCCGAAACCACGTAGCGATGATTTTAGTAGGTCCTCAGTAAAGGATAATTCCACTATGCAATCAGTGGTACTAATGGATAGAGCATCTGTGCTGGTAAAAACAGATAATCACGCAATAACTGTACCCTTCATCTTTTTAGCCTCGATGATAATTTTAGGCTTACATTAGTAAAATCTCCATTCGTACTTTTGCAATCATCACTACTCTTTTCGCCCTGACTGCTCCACACGCACAAAATGCTTCATAATTTTTCATAAGGCTTTGAATTTATTATTTTGGCAAAACGAACTTCATAGGTGACTTATCCGATTATAAAGCGGGACATGGATGTTATCAAAAGTGGCTTTTTCACTTCATCTGTTCTATTTTGAAAATATGACTCCCAAGCTCCATTAATCATGCGCACCGTTTTACTAACATTTTCCCCTACGCACCATTCGTGCAAGAATAGCAAGCGAATTTCTTCCCAAGAACGTCCCATCTTGAAGCAGGTATAGGCAGATTGTTTACCAACGTATTTTCAAGAAAATATGCAATTGAACATTACCAAAACCATGCAGTTTCGATTACTTCTCGTTGATCAACTTGTTGTTTATCGTTCTAGTGCTAAAACTTATGGGAAGACCTAATATTTTACATATTATACCATACAAATACTTCCTGTTCAGGTCCTACAGATCTTTTCACACTAAACATATATATATGCATATATATATACATATGTGTACATATAATACTACATGCATATATGTGTGCATATTTACACGTATAGGGTACTCAGAAAGTTCTTATAATTTTTATTTTGCCAATTTTAGCAGTGATATGGTATTCTTATAATGTTTATAACTTCACTTAACTATTTGCTCAACTCTGGTTTAAGATCTGTATCATTTATTTGTCTAACTTCTGGTGTGCTCAAGTTACGGATCTTAAAAATCAACGTATCGCAGTAGTTCAGCGGTACAAGATCGGAATGACAACAGCCTACAGTGTTTAAAAAAAAACTGGTTTCAAACCAGCAACTGTCCACACAGCCGTGAAACATTTTAGAGAGACTGGAGAAATTGAGGACCGTCCTCGAAAATGTCCTCCAACCATCCCGTCTACTCCGGAAAACGTCAAAGAGATCCGTTGCCAAGTTAGACAAAATGTGGCGCGTTCACTGCGCAAAATGGCTCTGGAATTCGGAATCGGTGAGGAGCGTCCGCAAAATTGTCAAAAATATGCTAAAGCTGCGCAGTTACAGGCCTCTCGTGCTCACCTTCTGGGCAAAAAAAATGAAAGAAAAACGGTTTTCAACAGCTCACCGAATAATTCGCTTGATAGTTGTTACTCGTGGTGCCTCTCAACGATGAGGAGCTCTTCACAGTCGGATCACTCCACAGTTATGAAAATCAACGTCGACTTTTCAAGAAGGGTCAGCAGAACTCTGCAGTAGTATAAACCATGAGCTGTGGTCATTTTCTGGCCTCGGGATGCTCTTCACATTTGCGCCACCGGAAAAACGCCACTGGTCTTCATCGGCAGAAACGTCAAAATTAACGCAGCGAGCTATCAGCAGCAAGTTTTAGGAGGGGATTTTTCAGCAGTTTTTTAGTTTTTTAGCTACCCAAGACATAAAGACGTTCTGCAACATAGAAACTGTTCATGATGCTGATCATGGTTGCCAGTTGTACAGTGTTAGTGGCATTGGGTTGGAAAAATTTTTCGGACTTTTTCGTTTTTGCTATTTTTCAAACACTTAGGCTCTCAATTTTGCTTTCGCATAAAGCAGCTTTTAGCGGTCATCTTGATATATTCACTGATACACTTGTTTTAGGGTGAAACTGTCCCAAGAGCAAAAACGATTGTTAATGCTACACGCATATCATTGCGTGCTAAAGCAGCACTTGAACTCAAATGATCCCCGTGTAGCATCAACAACGGTTTTTCTTGTAAAAATTTTATCTAAAGACAAATGTATAAACATTATATATCAAAATAACCGCAAGAAGCTGCTCTGAACAGTTTAAGAAAAAAAACTTAAGTGCATCAGAAGTAATCAACAAGAACAAAAAATTAGAAAGATTTATTGCCCACCCCACAGCACCACAAATGACAGCATCACAGCATCAAGAAAGGAACACTTTTGAGGTAAAGATTGCTCAACAACAGCTTGCTCATAAGTTCGCCACAACGTTATATAATGGAAGCCATTCTTCCAGGCACAAAATAAAGTGTAAAGCTTTCAGAATTCACCAGTCCTCGCAG
Organism: Parelaphostrongylus tenuis; assembly: GCA_019055375.1. Lineage (NCBI taxonomy): Eukaryota > Metazoa > Nematoda > Chromadorea > Rhabditida > Metastrongylidae > Parelaphostrongylus > Parelaphostrongylus tenuis. Next base: position 41,039 of record JAHQIW010001861.1, on the reverse strand, counting down.
GAATCATTCGCCACGCATCCAACTTCATTGAGCATTTTTGAAGTGACTGAATGCATATCTGACCTTTACAACGATAGCGCTGGTCTATTGATGAATCAAGTCAGTGCTGCTCTCCTCCCAGACAAGTTTGGTAACAATTCATCGACCTCCGAGGGATCGAATGGCTGGTGAACCTTGAGAAGGTACCGAGCATTCGCACACGTGTACGTCGCAAAAGCACCTCTTACCGCTGCGCCGCAAGCGCCCTCTTCTTCTACAGCGCACTATCATATATGAATGCTGTAGTAGAAGTTAAGTTCTTGTTTTGTCAACTTAATACTCATTTCGAGTATAGAATCAGCAAAAAAACGTGATGATATGTCTGCTCACTAGAGTTAACGAAAGTTCAAGCCTTTCAAGACCGGGACCTAATATTCTGCATCACTAACCCCCACTGTGTTACATTTATTAATGAAGTCTGCTGCGTCTAACGATGGCATACCAGGTTTAGACGCCACTGTTAGACGCAATACGCAGTGGATTACAGAAGCAGAGGGTTGTGTCCATGGTCGGAAAGGTTCAAGTACGTAACAATGACTAATCAACTGGTAATGAGTGGTCATAGTGACATTCAAGCAAAATCAATTACGAAGTGAATATATATCTTGTGTACATCCAACGAAGGAGATCAGCGCTAGCAAATATTAAAAACAGAATAACACGACTTGGTGTGTAAAGAATGGTCGAGAAGCAACTAGCATTTCGCCAAAATAGGAGATGCAGTATGCTCAGAGCTTTTCGTGTTCAAGAACTGACAGATAAATAGAAAATGTTCTAACCTGTCATGATATGGGTGCAGATAATTCTCAAAGGAGAAATCAGCGATGTATTGTGGAGGGCAAGCGTCTCCTAACACTTTGCGTATGACAGGCCCACAGCGTTTAGCTCCGCTTCGCCGCAAGCAACAAGCAGTCCGTAGAACGGAGTGGTTACTGATGTCGGCTATCTTGAGGCCTAATTTCGATCTCCCACCAGACGCTTCACAGTGGATTTATTTGTGTAAAATAGTACTGCAGATTATTTTCTAACGTTATTATTACAGCAAAAAGTATACGCTGAGTTGTCTAACAACTCACTTAATTTGATACGCAAGATTCATGAGGTAACAACGTATATCCTATTTCATTTCGCATTTCTTTAGAAGATGTTGTAGAAGTCGTATTCGAAAACATATTAACTACAAGATACGACTTCTCAGAAAAACATGTAAGTGCATACAGTCAGTTTCGCTCAACATGTGCGTTGGTTCCGTTGTTACCACGTGGATCTTCATATCGTTCCAAAATCAGTGATTAGAACTTCAATACTAATCAACACAAAAAAAGTGACGCGTCATCGAAGGAGATCATATCAGCAATTCTCGTCCTGGGTGGCAGGCATCACTAACTACTCGGCACTATTTAGGCTCGCCGCCGCGCGCGGCGGCGGGGCGGGCTAGCGTCGTGGGCCTGTAGTACCCGAACGATTAACAAACTGAATTTGGTTTATTCATCAGCCTTGCCTTCAAAATATATGTACCCATAAACAAAAGCGAAAAAGCTGCAAATTAATAGGCATCTGAGAATCGGAAGTTTTTGATGTGCACAGATAATGTATCTCATTGGCGGAAATCAACACTCAATAGTGATTTCTCGTGCACTAAACTTCCCGAAGTGATGAGATATTTGTGTAGGAAGTCGATAGGCATGAGCTGTTTCTGAGGTCTTGAACACTGAAAATCTAAGTCGCTATTTGGTTATGTATTCAAGAGGCTAAATCCTTGCAGACAAAGTTTAGAGGACAAAGGACAGCGTCCTCGGTGTTGATTAATCTCTAAGAGATACACCATGCATTTCGATGCCATCAAGCATCAATCGAGTTGATTGGATGCCCATTTGGCCTTTTGGTGACTTGCGGAGGCCTACCGATGAGTCAGGTCAGTACTGCTACCCTCTCAAACAAGATCGGAAACAAAACATCGACCCTACGAAGTGGAAGGGTTGGTGAGACTCAAGTGTGAGATCGAACCCTAGACACTTGTGCCGGGAGGCACCTCTAGCTACTGAGTCTCACGCACTTGAACTACAGCCCACATTCTGGAAATGACTAGAATGCTCACGACGATACTGTGCGTCTAGTCATGTACTCGTCCTTGAACTCGAGCAGCCATGGTGACCAACCTCTGACCGGATATACGACAACGCATGCGGCGTTGATGACTGAGCAGGAGGAGCAAAGTAATGATATCTAAACGTAATGTAGAAATTCAAGACGATGTGGATAGTCGAATATTCCACTTACACCCTGTTAACACCATCATAAGAATTCTTTACAGACACGATAAGAAGATGGACCATATACAATATATAGTAGACAAAAGATGAAGCAATAGATCCAAGCCACGTGGCGATACGATAAGTCTAAAATATATGCAATTGTTGCTTTCAGAAAAGCTGAAAGGCAATAAAAATGGAAAAGGAACCTCGTGATGCTGAGAGATCTCATTGAAATGCAGAAGTCGCTTTGATGTACCAAGACCGACCTTTCTTTTCCTCCTAGAAACACTGAATGTCTCGGGCCACTGTGAGTGTAGCTAAGTAGAAAATTCACCTTGGAATATCATCTTTTGAATCGGTGTCTGCACATCACGAGAACACCGGATAGCCAACTGAGGACCTTTTCAGCTTATACCGTTCACGTGAGCGCATGCCCTTATTTACCAGAGGACTTGCTGAACTACGATTAGAATTATTCTAGAGCATTAACTACTCTTGCATCTAACTTGGGATTGAAGAGAAGGAGATTTAAATTAAAAGAAAATAGAAAATTTACGCGAATACCATCGCATGCATAATATCCACCGCCATTCAACGCAACTCATATCGACTATTTTACCAAAAGAAACATTCTTTTTCTTTTGTTTTCCTCCCTGTAAATGTGAACAGGACGATATCCTTTGCCTTTTCTTTGGCAAAAGTCCACCATCTTCTGCTTGCAGACTATAGCGATTTCGCAAGCTATTGCTGTCGATGATCTAACAAACTCTAGTACACGATTGTCATCTCTGACTGTGAAGCCAGCGCAACCACCACTGAAAGACCAACGGGTCCAGTCAAGACTTTTGCTATCTTTCATGCCTAATCTGCTCTATTTCGTTTGTTTATGGAAATCACACGAATTTGGCACTTCTCCTCGCCCTATGGATCGACAACACGTCCCAAGTATCATAAGGATCATTCGCATGCTGTGTTCCAATTTCCTGGAAAAATGCCTTTCAAAATTCACTGCGATTACTACAGTTTCAGTTTACCATTGAACCAAGTGAAGAGCATGAACGCTGATGGCACTGCAGTGTTATCAGGCATCAGACATTCTAATTACGGTCAACCGACAACAGTAATATATGATTAGACTTATGCTCTCACAGTGTTCTCTAGTCTTATCAGTTCTTCTGTTGACTGACTATTTGCAAGCGTTACGTCAGCCGATCCCTCCTCCGTGCTCTCAGTTTACTTGTGTAATAGAGTTTTTGTCATCGGGCACAGCATCACTAATTTCTGATAAAATCATGTGGCAGTTTGATCTGAGAGAAAGTTTTGAACCCTTTAGGTTAATATGCTAGTGGCCTGCGTACGTTCTGTCAGTCTCACCCGTCTCATCAGAGCCACACGCCCACTAGTCGTCCCTACTGGTACGAGGGACGGGAAAATATGTTCTGTCCAAATCGCGATCTGCGATTTTCATCACTTTTCAGTCGATGGCTCAACAGCTGTTACTTAGAATGTACACACTGACTTTTGATCAACTGCTTTTCATATCTCGCTGCAAAAATTCAATATGGCCTGAAGAGATTTTTGACTATCGGTGAGGGTGACCATTGGTACTGCCATATCAACCTCAGAAGGGCTCAAGACATTCTCTCAGATTTTATCAACTGTTTATAGCGAGGTTTTAAAAATGACTCGAAGGTATTTGATACTTGTTGATGCGAAAGACGATATGGCAGTTTTACTGGCGAGTACGACCAAAAGCGTCGGTACGTGGTTTCCGAAGCTGCAGGCATAATTTCAATAAAACTCTTTGACGTCGCAAGCAATATTGTGCTCTTGACCTAATCAACACGGCAAACAGATAGACAAGAGAAATTCTGCAAAACTGATGCTATAAAAACTTGCTACTCAAGTTTGGCCTAGAGTACTATGTTAAGATAAACGTGAAAATGTCAAAGATTACTCAAGATAAGTGGCCAGTAAGAGAGAATTAATCCTCAATACCACGACATAGATTGCGGTCAAAAATTAGCAGAGAGACATAGCGGAAGAATAAACGAAATGAGACGAAATCTTAGGAACGGTTCGGGATTGAGCGCACTATACACTCGACTCTATATAACAGTGATAGGTGACTGAGTACGTATTTGGTCTCTGCTGTGTCTTCTGGTGGATTACCGATAGGTGTCAAATCGGTATCTGTACTCTCCTGAGCAGGTCCGCCACTCTGACCAGAGAAGAACGCTTGACTTTCTTACTCTGGAGTTGACGGAGTTGATTTTGAAATCGAAGTCACCATCCTTGCGCAGGAGCAAAAAACACCAGCGCGAAAGATCTTGGAAGGATTTTGAATTAATACGACCAATCCAACCATAAACCGCAGGGAGGAATGCCTTGTAAACACTCGTGATATGAGCCAGTATATAAGACTGTTGTTTTGACGGGTAGGGTGCATTACGAGCCTATGCGTCTCTCTTTCCGGTGATCTCCACTTGAATCATCCAGTGGAACACATATAAAAAGCGGTGAGTATGTTGAGTGTTGATTTTTGCTTCATGCGATTGAAATCTAGGCCTGGTGATTTTCTCTAAAGAAGTGTTGGAGGTGTTTGACTGATTGTATTGCAAACATTTTGACCCTTCCAGGCTCTGAAGAAGGCGAACTGCCGAAACGTCAGCTATCGAATAAAGTTTGATGTAACACCTCGTGCTCTGCTCAAAAAAGAAGAAAATCAAGAATCATACTGAAGCATGCCGAGGTTAATAGACAGTCGATCTTGGGAATTGTTAGAAAGCTAAAAGGCAATAAAAATGCAAAAGAACCTCGATGATGCTGAGAGTTCTCATCGAAATGCAGAAGTCGCTTCGATGTACCAAGGCCGACCTTTCTTTTCCTCCTAGAAACACTGAATGTCTCGGGCCACTGTGAGTATAGCTGAGTTGAAAATTCACCTCGGAATATCATCTTCGGAATCGGTGTCTGCACTCACAACGCGACGACGTAGTTTGTAACGATAGCTCCCTTCTTCAGGACTCCTGCAATATGTAACAGTATCATTGCATGAGATACTCTAAAAGTAGATAATCTAGACAGAATCTCAGATTTATTCGTTTTTAGCAGTGTTATGACGCTCTGATTGAAGATCAAGACTGTTAAGTGGTATGCGAAACACACGACCCAAGAAAGAGAAACTCGCTAAGTATAGGTATATACCCCGTATATACACATATATACGTATATGTACATGTATATGCATGTATATGCATGTACATATGTATACATACACATACGCGTAGATGTGCATATATACATATATATGTACATATATATATCATATATATACACGTATAAACGTGCATGTATTCACATGGTATGTATATATACACGTAATATACACATATACACGTGCATATGTACATGTGTAATTACATATGATATATATATATATATATATATATGCCTGTTTATATACATGAGCATACCCCGTCATGGGTGAAACACGGCGGGTTCAACTGCCGCCTGTCCTCGAATACTTTACATACCAATCAACGGTCCTAGAGTGGATATAATTATGTGATTTTACAATGAATGAAAAAAAAGCTAGGAACAACCAAACAACACTGATTATAAAACTGAAATGAAAACGATATGACTGAAAAAGAAGGTCTCAGATATACGACTTCTTGTAGGGTCCTCCTACCTTATCAGTTACAAAAACTAAAAGGAAATGTCGAAGAACTACACGGAACACCATCCAAAAGTATACAGTGGTATGCAAAAATCCGACCGCAGACCGAAGCTGAATCCCTCCTCTACCCATAACAAGTGTAATATCATATCAAGTGTATTACCCCACGCCCTTCCCCCGGTTTGAAAAAGACGCAAGTTTGAACCCCTCCTTGAAGTCAAATCTTTGCGCACCATTCTATACCATGCATGACCTGTATATTTGATCGCTCCATAAGCTTTGGCACTAAAGCAATAGACACCAAGTTGATTAACCAGAAGTAATTAAAATTACATGAGTTTGGCATTGTTCAGTAGCGCATTTCGTGACATTTGCTGTCCGTCGTCTATAAACTCGTCACTCTAGTCATCGTAAACAGGACTGACAGAACACTGGACGAAGGAGAGCCATGCGAACAAGAAGGGTTCCGAAAAAGATTCAGTACCATAGACCATACCCACATGATTACAAGGCCCACTGAAGTTTCATGGGAAGACAAACTACCGCTCTGTCTCACTTTCATCGATCTGAAGAAAACCTTTGATTCAGTGAAAACAGAAGCGGTTATAGAGGCTCTGGACAACCAGGGCGTCCCTACTCGGTACCTAATAATCCTTCGCGAGCTACATAAAGATTTCACGACCAAAATATCTCCATTCTACAACAATATCACCATCGACGTAAGAAGAGGGTTTCGACAAGGAGGTACAATTTTGCCAAAATTATTCACTGTCACCCTCCAAAACGTCATACGAACATTAGAATGGGACGATATGGGAGTGAAAAATGACGATCGACAACTAAACCATCTTCGCTTTGCTGACGATATCGTCCTCATAACACCAAGCATCAGCCAAGCGAAACGAATGTTGACCGATTTTGACAACGCCTGCGGAAAGATTGATCTTCAACAAAATCTAACGAAAACGATGTTCATGAGGAATGGATGGGTTCTGAATGCCCCATTTACGGTTGACCAAACAAAAATTTCCGAATGCTCCAGTTACGTCTATCTAGGTCGTGAAATCAACATGATGAACGACCTAGCTCCAGAGTTGAGCAGGAGGAAACGAGCGGCTTGGGGAATGTTTAAGAGCATCGAAGATGCAGTGAAGAGAACAAAGATAGTCCGACTCGTGCCCACATTTTCGACTGGACGATTATCCCTGCCCTAAGGTATGCAGCAGAAACCTGGTCGCTACGCAAGCAGGATGAAAGATCACTTGGCGTTATTGAACGCGCAGTCGAAAGGTCGATGCTAGGAGTATCACGTATCTCGCAAATGACAGAGAGGATCCGAAGTTCCGACCTAAAAGCAACGATCAAATACCAGAAACGCCTATATACACGCCAGGATATCGAAAATTAGGCGAGCCGAAAAGTGATAAGCTTCAACGACAACCGATAGACGAGAACCGTTGCCGACTGGATTCCTCAGGAGATTAAGCGCTCAAAAGGAAGACCGCCGACTCGTTAGTCCGATTTCTTCACGAAAGCGATAGAAAAAAAATTTGATGTTCATCGAATCCCTAGACGTACAGGACTCACTGGGCCACCATTGCACGCGATAGGGAAAAATGGAAGTACTGCTGGTACCCGCTCGAGTGACTCAACGATCAACGGGACGACAGGTGATACAGGTGGTTTCGGTTTACAATTTCCCTATTCTTGCTTTAAGATGGGCTGTCTTGGGAACAAATTCGTTTGCTACGATTGACGCGTAGGGGAAAATGCTAGTGAAGCGGCGCGCAAGATTAACGAAGTTTAGGGCGATCACACGATTGCGGAAAGGACGGCTAGGAAGCGGTTTGCAAGTTCAGAGCTGAAGAGAACAGTCTAACGGATCTTTCGCACTCGAGCCGTTCACATAAGATTCCAGTAGTTTTGCGCGCCGCTTCAATAGCATTTTCCTTATGAGTCATTGGAGCGCGAGTAGCGAGGGAATTTTATTGTACGACAGCTCCATGTTGAAGCAAGTATAGGCAAATTGTATACCAAGATGTTGACGAGAAAATGCGCAACACAAAGTGTTGTACACTCGATTGCTCTTGCCTAGTATATTCAATATGAAACGAATGATATGATTTATTGAATATACTAGCCAAGGGCAATCGAGTGCACAACACTCTGTGTTCGGTGACAATTTCACTGGACACAGAGTGTAAAACGTTCGTCGTTGCCAACTCTTAATGGGGGGAAGGGTCACCCACAGAGATTAGCAAAAGACGAGAAAAGGTAACTGCCCGAGTGACGAGACTGCAAGGTTAAACACGCCTATCGGGCTCTATAAGCCAGCCCTTTTTTAATAGACCACACGACATGCGTGGCTCAAAAATGATTTTATGGCATATGATTTTAATTACTCCTGGCTAACAAACTTGGTGTTTATTGCACTAGTGACAAATCTTATACAACGACTTAATGCCTTCATAATACTGCCAAAAATACAGCAAAAATCATAAATTCAAATAGAAAAAGCATAAGAGACATCTACCTAAGCTGGCCTTCGTCATGGTTACAAAGGGTTCGCCACGTTCACGAGCTGCTTTCTGTAAAAACTACGCAGGATAGCAACTTAAACAGATTATGACCTCAAGGCATCTACATGTCTGTCTGCGGTAGTGTCGTACAGAGTGTCAGAGATAAAGTGATGATTATACCAATGAACTCAACTCACCCAATCATGTATTTCCAAAATAAAAAATGAAGTATCTTGCTTCAGCTTCAAGTCGTTTTATGTTGTCCAACCTTGACAAAGGGCCCTTTAATCTACTTTCTTTCCTTTTTCCTCTAGACGTGCATAGTATGAGCGTTTAAGTGCAGTTCGAAACTTAGACAAGGCACTAATCGTAAGGTTAACTGAAGATAGTCATGCAACTGCAGAGAGAGAAAAGCATTGCAAGGCGTAAGGCAACAGACCTGGAGCATGAAGATCCGGAAAAAATGCGTTGAAAAACTCCGAAAACGTGAGACACAGTGCACACATATCGAAGAGCACTAAGGAAGACGAATCGTACAGTCGAAACTGAGCCTATACAGGCCTACAGATACATATTCACCTATAATCCGAACTAAAATATAACATTTTGAGCTGATTAATATCTTTTTCCAATCATTCCTTAACAGACAAATTATCGATACTTATTATTGTTATTCATGCGCATCGGCACAGTGATTTCAAGTCTCTCCGATACACACGTGTCGATGGTCCGATCTCGCACACAAAGCTCACCAAGCAGGGTCGCTAAATTGGTACCAGGCTTGACTGGGACATGGCAACACTAACTCAACACCTCATTGGGTCATCGCTAGTCACTATTAAAGAGGCATAATATGATTTCAATCACCCCAAACGAAACTTGATGAAGACGAATGCATGAGCTAGTCCTCAGGAATCAGTCGATGCCTAGATCTTTATCCTTTCTAACCTTTTGCTGTTATTTACACGTCGTCATCAAAGGTTACTAGACGGATCGCAACCTTTCTAGCATTTAATTCTTTTCTCGCATTCGTCCTCCATAAAGGCCTTCAAACACTATGCGTGTTGCCCCGAAAGCTACTTGACGCTTTCGTCCTCTTACTAAATAACATAGAATGTTGGTCGGGCCGACGACCTCCTTGCAACCTCGGAAACAGGCGAGATAAGGCGTTTGCTGATTAGTTGCAAAAGAGTAACTGGGGAAGGGATCAAACCAACAGCTCTCTTTCTGGTAGTCTCCATCGCTAACTACATGTCCCCCTCCCTTCTCCTCACCTCCCCACCCAATTACTTCATTTCTCACTGAAAAAGAAATTGATACCAAACTCACTTAGGAACAAAAACCATTCGATGATATTGTATAATAACAGTCCGACATAGGTCATAGGACGTACGGTAACCAGACGTAGCAGCCATATCAAAGTACTCAGCACCATATGAACAATATCGACTCCTTTTTGACGTGTCTTAAATATGACTTTAAACTACTAACACTTGACAAAAACTGAAATTGATGACAATTTTTTCGATCTTATCAATAGCATGAGGTTAATTAGCAGAAAATTGATTCTTTTCCGTTGAACGACATGGAATGAAGAAACGATTCTTTTTTGTTAGACAAGAACTTTTTGTATGAGTGTTAATAACTATTCAAAAGCTTAAATCTAGCACTACAGCGTCAAGTGCTCGTTTTTTCTCTTTGTGAAAGGCTTTGCACAGCGTTGCATCATTCCAAGGAAAGTTATGTCGAACATGCGCTCCCCTTTTCCTTATCACTGGACAAAACTCTTTCTTCAGACTGCTAGTAATCATTCGATAGCTCAAACCTTGAAAACTCTAAAATGTGCTTGCCTTTTCAGAGAGGCACATTTACAGCGCTGTAACAAAACGATAAGCTTTGTGTTTTACACACGCGTATTTCTCACAAAACAGAATCCAACCTATATTCGTATACACGTAACCATTCGACACAAGCTTCGCGTTTCACACAGGCTGCGCATTTCTTGTCGGTAAGGTGCGTGGTGGCTGTGGATCGACAACGCATGATCGATGGACTATGGAAGCGCGATTCACTTGTGGAGTGCGATCTTTGTCATTCAATTTAGAATTTTTCCGCGCCTTGAAAAATTTATAGATAAAACGTGTGACTCTCTGATACACGAAGATCTCCTCAACACGCGTATGTGCTTTTGGTGTTCCCAGCGAACTATAAGGTGATGAAAATGAAAGCGCGTGGAAGGATGTGAAACGTAATTTAATTTTCAATGCTGCTGCGATGTAGAAAGGCCTTTCCAAGACATGAACACGTAAAGTATTAGAACAAGAACTAAGTTTTCGATTGATTATCAACATTTTCATAAAAAGTCCTTGTCCAGCAAAAGGGAATATTCCGCCATTCTGTGCCGTCTAACGAGTAAACACCGAAAAAATTATTCGGATGACGTTTTGACGCCTTGGTCTTCTTCAAAGCCGATGATTCAAGCGATGCCCAGAGTCGCTCGTACTCGCCAAAACATTAGAAAAGGATAAAGCTCTAAGCATTTATCAATCCTGGGAAGCGCATGCATTCGACTCCATTCTATCGTAAGGGTGATAGGATGCGAATCTGACCTTTACAATGACACGCGATGACCTAACGACGTATCAAGTCAGTGCTGTTATCCTCGCAAGTCTGGCACGAGTTACCGAGTCCGGAGATATGATAAGCTCGGTGCGCCTTGAGCGCGGGATCGAACCATCGACCAACGACTGGTCGATGATGTGTTCCGCAGAACACCTCTACACTACACCACGCGCGTTCTTGTCCACAAGTCGAAACGTCAGCCAAATAAAATTCTTTATCACCAACCTCGTGCTGCTGGCTAGATATACAAAGAAATTATGATTGCTCGGTAACAAACTGATTTCAAAAAATCGGTTTCCTACAATGTTAAATTTAACCGAACGTACCTTATAAAGGATGCTGGGCGCCGAAAAATGACATGGGACATAGTCGGGACTAGAAATATGTAGTAAATTATTGTTAATATTCGGTACCTCCCATGCTGGTGGCTTATCCGGGTTGTACGCTTGACTGAAATGGTCAAGACTAGATAACATTTGAGTCAAAAAAATCAAAAACAGTGAAATATAGAAGACTCTACCTGAATGCGTACGTGTAACCAGTCGAGTAGTTTCTGGAAAGAAAAGTAATAAGTGACAACAATTATATTTGATTAGAACAAAAAATAGCAGGATAATGGGTGCTTCATTATTTCTTCCGCGTTTCGGCAAAAAAGGATAAAGCTCTCGGGCGTTGACCAGTCCCTAAGGGATGCATCATGCATTCGTCTTGAATTTTTTAACTTGCTTGAGGTAACTTAGTGCATATGTGGCCTCTATTGAGTTAGTGCTGCCTACTCGTATGGGACCACCCTGGTATCAATTTGCCGACCCCGGAGGGATGGATGGCTTGGTGAGCCATGAGCGCGAGATCCAATTATTGACGATGCGTGCGATACAGAGCATCTCTAACCACGGCGCCACATGTGCACTTCGACATTTTTGTTAAATTGTTAACTGTTGAGAGAAATCGATTAGTCAACAATTTAATAACCATCATGATCAGTGAAATACAACCATTTCGTGAGCAAAGACTGGATAAGTTTCTCCAAGAAAGAATGAGCCTGCGATCAAAGAAGTCGGCGAGGTCACTTTTGAGTTGGTGCTAATTTGCAAATTCTTCTCCCTTACATGCTGCTTCAAAGCGCGGAAGAGAAATACCGATGGAGCAATATCAGGTTTAAATAGTGGATAGGGTACTGTTTTTCAACCGAGTTTCTACGAAATAAGGCTAGTCTACTCTGCAAAGTCGACCGTTATTATGGAGAATGGCGACACCGAGTCGTTCCGAACGCTTTTCTCGCACATCAGCAACCAACATCCGGAGCTGCTCTTCGTAGACGTCGGCACTGACTGCCTGCTTGTCACCGAATTCTTAGGACAACATGCCCCCCACCCCCCTCTTCCGCTAACCTCGCATCACCACGAGCATAAGCTTCCAAGCATTTAACTTGTGCTTTGGTTGAGCTGGCGGGTCTGGCTGCTAATATCCTAACCTGGAATTCTCGTATCCTACCCTTTGCTGAAGCTACTGTAACGTTGCCCAAGATACCAGAGCCTTTTTCGGCAATGACCCAGTCCTAAACATTGGGTTAGCAAAAAAATTTCCCAACTTTTTCGCTTCTGTTGGCTTTTTTCCTGCATTTACTTTTCTATTTTCACTTTTATCTAGAGCGGCTTTTTGCGGCTTCTAGAGCCGAGTCAGATAGAAGCTCCTCAGCTCATCACCGTTTTCGTCAGCCCTTGTCCTTGCGCCTCACAAGAGACCGGTAGCCGACTGAGGACCTTTTCAGCTTATCAGCGTTCACGTCGGCGCATGCCCTTATTTAGCAGAGGACTTGCTGAACTACATAAACTTATTCTACAGCATTAGCGACTCTTGTAACTAACCTGGATTAAAGGGAAGGAGATATATTTAGGCGAATGCCATCGCCTGCATAATATCCAACGTCATACAACGCAACTTATATCGACTAATTTACCGAAAGGAACATCTCTTTTTCTTTTGTTTTCCTCCCTGTAAATGTGACCAGGACGATATCCTTTGACTTTTCTGTGACAAAAGTCCACCATGTTCTGCTTGCAGACTATAGCTGATTTCGCAAGCTGTTGCTGTCGATGATCTAACAAACTCTAGTACACGATTGTCATCTCTGACTGTGAAGCCAGCGCAACCACCGCTGAAAGATCAGCGGGCTCAGTCAAAACTTTTGGTATCTATCATGTCTAATCTGCTCTATCTCGTTTGTTTATGGAAATCACACGAATTTGGCACTTCTCCTCGCTCTATGGATCGACAACACGTCCCAAGTAATATAAGGACCATTCGCAATGCTGTGTTCCAGTTTCCTGGAAAAATGCCTTTCATTATTCACTGCGATTACTACAGTTTCAGTTTACCATTGAACCAAGTGAAGAGCATGAACGCTGACGGCACTGCAGTGTTATTAGGCATCAGACGTTCTAATTACGGTCAACCGACAGCAATGTTATATGATTAGACTCATGCTCTCCACAGTGTTCTCTAGTCTTATCAGTTCTCCTGTTGACTGACTATGTGCAAGGGTTACGTCAGCCGATCCCACCTCCGTGCTCTCAGTTTACTTGTGTAATAGAGTTTTTGTCATCGGGCACAGTATAACTAATTTCGGATGAAATCATGTGACAGTTTGATTTGAGAGAATGTTATGAACCCTTTCGAGGTTAATATGCTAGTGGCTTGCGTACGTTTTGGCAGTCTCACCCGTCTCATCAGAGCCACACGCCCACTAGTTGTCCCTACTGGTACGAGGGACGGGAAAATATGTTCTGTCCAAATCGCGATCTGCGATTTTCATCACTTTTCAGTCGATGGTTTACGTCTGTTACTTAGAATGTACACACTGACTTTCAATCGACAGCTTTTCATATCTCGCTACAAAAATTCAATATGGCCTGAAGAGAATGTTTGACTATCGGTGAGGGTGACCATTGGTACTACCATATTGACCTCAGAAGGGCTCAAGACATTCTCTCAGACTTTATCAACTGTTTATAGCGAGTTTTAAAAATGACTCAGAGGTATTTGACACTTGTTGATGCGAAAGATGATATGGCAGTTTTACTGGCGAGTACGACCAGAAGCGTCGGTACGTGGTTTCCAGAACTGCAAGCACATTTTCGATAAAACTCTTTGACGTCGCAAGCAATATTGTGCCCTCGACTTAATCAACACGGCAAACGATAGACAAGAGAAATTCTGCAAAATTCATGCTATAAAACTTGCTGCTCAAATTTGGCCCAAAGTACTATGTTAAGATAAGCGTGAAAATGTCAAAGATTACTCAAGATAAGTGGGCAGTAAGAGAGAATTAATCCTCAATACCACGACATAGATTGCGGTCAAAAATTAGCAGAGAGACATAGCGGGAGGAGAAACGAAATGAGACGAAATCTCAGGAACGGTTTGGGATTGAGCGCACTATACACTCAACTCTATAAAACAGTGAAGGTGACTGAGTATGTATTTGGTCTCTGTTGTGACTTCTGGTGGATTACCGATAGGTGTCAAATCAGTGTTTGTATTTCCCTGGGCAGGTCCGCCACCCTGACCAGAAAGCAACGCTTGACTTGGTTACTCTGGAACGTGAGACTGAAATAACATCTATGTAGTTTTGCTTCTACGAAAAATTATGCTCCTGCAATGACGTACCTGCTACAATTACAATTCGTGAAAAATTGAAACTCTACGACAGAAAGTTCTGGTGCACTTTGGGCAATTTGAGGCGAACCACAGTTGAGGCTTCAACTTTTTTCGCCTAAATTTGTTCTGAATATTAGCAAAGAATTATCGTAGCACTGCTCGAACTGAAGAAGTATCGAACTCGATTAGAACTCGATTATACGTGGTGTCATACAAACACTTTGATGCATATTGTTCGACACCTCTTACTACTGTAGGAAGATGGATACACAAGAATTGGTAGTCGCATGTGGCACTTTTACCTTCTAGAAAATTTTATGCCCATTGTTGTACCGAAACAATTGGTACTGTAATGTTGAATATGAATGAACGAACGTTACTGGGTGACTGAGCTCCATTAACAGTTCGTCCCTTTGGGAAAAAGCGTTTTTCGCTTAGAGTTTCATAGCTATTCGGTAGCTTAGTTTTCGAGAATTTAAATGATGTGTTTCTTTTGTAAATGGCCTTTTGAAAGTGCTGTGTCTGTGTAAACAAAATTATATTTCACATCTGAGCATTTTTTGCTTGATGGACTTTTTTCGTTAGAATTTCAGTAATCATGCGATATCTTGAGTTTTGATAATTCCATGTATATACTTTCATTTTCAGAAAACCTTTTTTGATGCGCTATAGCAACGAGAAAAGCATACGGTTTCGCACTCGGCCCGCATTCTTTGCTCCGGTATGTGAACGGGAATAAAAAGCAGAAACTTGGAAATTCAGAATGAACATATTGAAATGTTGGTATGTGCACTGTTAGTCGGCTACTAGTTAGTTACAATCTAAAAAGCTGATGTCAACAAGAATCGAATTAAGGATCCAACGACCACATCTGACTGCAAGCCTTTTTTCAATGGTTTCAATATTATCGATTTTTTTCAAAATGAGAATTTTTGTTGCTAACTACTATTGTCACTTCACGTATTGAGCAGCCGGATGCGATTACGAATTGCGTTAATCTGAACAGAATCTCAGATTCGTTGCGCTTACTCAACGGAGCACTAGGACATGCTATAAAAGTGCAGAAAACACTAGAAAGAGCTGCAATGCCATAAAAACATGTGCGTTGTGTTGCTCTGTCTTCTCATTTGTGCATCCTCAGTTCTGACCGTCACGTCTTCCGATCATTCTTTAATAGTCATGGATTGTACTTAACAGCATCTCAACAGATTGGCCACAGTGTGGTCACCACAAGCCACGATAGGTAAAGTAATGGTATTATTTGAAACCATCTTTCAAGCCCATTAAGCCTCTTTGAATACTTTTCTCAGTTTGTAAAACAAAGTATAGAATGAAGGTCTCGAGAAATTGCTTCGCCGCACTGAACTATTTGTTTACAAAATTTTTACTGAGCTCTATGCGCCTGCCAGCCACATCGTGATTGGTCCAACGCCACTGCGTTCAGGAACCGTCAGTTATTGAAGATGTTATAAGAGGAATGTAGATAAACGTTAGAAGTGCCATTTGTGATGTTTTGATTATGAATAGTTGTAGTGAGCACACACGGTGCACTAGTTAGAGGTGCACTGCGTTGCCACAAGGTCGATCGATCGACCTTGTGCTCATGGCTGATCAAGCCATTTATCCTCCAGGGGCGCTAAGTAGATGCTAGACTTGTCTAGGACGAAAAGCAGCACTGACACGGTGCACTGGTTACCACCGCTAATCATCTTAAAAACCGGATATTCATAATATCACCTCAAACTAAAAATTGAAGACGAATACATGACGAATTTCTTAGGGATTGATCAACGCCGGGAGCTTTGAACTCTAATCGTTTATCGATGTAGTGCATAGTGGGTGTTCCTTAAAATCTGCGGTGTAGTCTAGGCGCTCAGAATTTCTAATGAATAGCAGGTTATCGAGAGGTTCTATATTTCAGCAATCGAGAATAGTGACTTGTTTGTCGTTTAGGTGACGGCTTTTACGATATCAACTTAATATATTAGATTGGAAAGAAAACTGCTATCGTTCCGATGGGAATGACGTGTTTGCGCCTAAAACCTGTGTAATTTTCACACCATTTGAAAGGTCTACTTCTTGCGCATCTATTGATATACAGTTTGTCCATATCTGCTGCCGAATGGAATTGTACACGGAACAAAAACGTTTGCTGATGGTTCGCGAGGTCGAATTTGGTTCAAATGCTGCTGATGTTGCTCGCCGAACCAACAAAGCTTGAGTCGACCGTACACTGGAGAATCAACAGTCCGCGAGCGATTTCGTGAGTTCAAGGCCGGAAATGAAGAGTTGACTAACAGATCGAGATCCGGACGATCAATGCAGCACTTTTTGGAAGGTCGCCGATTTCAATCTTTCGATGAAGTTGAGAAGCATGTCAAGACTTCCTTGAGTCAAAGCCGAAGGAGTGATACTTCGATCGAATCCGAAATCTCGCGGACCGATGGCAAAAAGTGGTGGATAATGATGCCCTGTATTTCGAAGAATAATTATTGTTGTTTGTTGTCTGAATATATGCATAAATTTTGAATTTTTTTCAATCAAACGACATCATTATTGTTACTTCATCTAATATTTATTTTTATTTACTATTGTTATTTTATCGAGGATTTTTTCCCATCAGCAAAAGTTCCGGATAAAAACGCGTAATTTTTACACAACGGAAAATCCTTTACACGCTGACATGCTTTTCGTGTTTCGCGCGATTAATTCTAATGCTAAAAATATACGCGAAATGCGAGTGAGAAATAAATTTTGTTTGGATGCTACGCGTTGTTAAAGGGTGCTTCAAAGAACCGCATAAGTATAGTTGGAGGCACAGATATAAGCTTTCGAACGACCAAAATCACTTTTGTGAAAAGTTCCTGTTCAGCAAATGAGATTGACTTAACAAATTTGTGGCCGCTTAACATATGAGTACCAATTTCTCTTTCACACTTAGCATCTTTCGCTGGACAGAAGTTTTCACTGAGACTTACAATAACCATTCGATATCACAAATCTCATCGATCTCAATAATCAGTTTGGCTTTTAAGCAGAAGCTTCTAATGGGTACTTACACCTAAAAGACTATTGGGTTTCGCACTCGGCGCCGTGTCGACCGCGCAGCGCAAGTTACATGTTGCTTCTGGTGCGCGCCGAATGTGAAACTCAATACTCTTCTAGTAGTAACGGCGAACTAAGAAGTCTCTCTCAAAAGCTAAGCGCATCCTTGAAGATTTCAGAATTTCCGCTATCGAATGGGTGCGAAAGCCTAAGAGAAAGCGGTTGCGAAAAATACTCAAATGTGCAACACAGTCTTTTTCTTGTTGCTGCAGCTCGCAAAGAGATTTTTTCAGAAGACAAGCACACCACTGAAAATTTCGAAATTTGAGTTGTCGCTGGCCACTGAAAGGCGATGGCTTGATACCAATGTTGCAACATCCATCCACATACCGGTGGAAGGCGTACGCGCCGCATGTGAAATGCAATCTTAATTTCAGAGTTGCAGTGTAATAAAGAGATTTTTTTTTGATAACAAAGAACACTACCAAATTTTCCGAGATTTGTGTTACCGAGGAACTGCTGAATTTCTCTAAGAAAAGCTTTGCTCATCGAAAGACGCTCAAGTGTTTAATAACATATTTCTTCATGTTGCAGTGTATTACAGAGATCTTTCAAGAAATAAAGTGCACCTTTCAATTTTTTGAGATTTAAGTTATGGAATAACGACTGAAATGTCCAGAAAGAGCAAATAATATTTTTTTTGAAAATGCGTGCTGATAGGGGAAGTGCCGACTCATACGCAATGATGAACGCGCGCTCTTCCTACACTTGCTCAAGCCACATATTGAAAATACTTACACATAGAGCTTTATTAGAAATGATTAATTGCACAAGATGTGCTTTCAGGATACGTTCTTGCAAGACAGGCGATACAAATGCACAACAGCGGTTGAAAGTGTGTTCATTTTTTACAAGGACGTGTTATTGCAGCCGAAAAATGAAAGATTTCAGAAGAAAACATTACTGTCATATTTAAAAACCTTTGTAAAAAGTTTATTAGTAACATTTCATTTTTTATGTAACGATAATACAGCTCTGACTTATAAGCTTCACCTATAACTACCAATGAACCACTTATGACGTTCAAGAGGCGGGTTAATATTTTAGCGTGAAATATGACTTTCGTTCGCTCTTACATACTTCTGTGATAAGCCTTCAAAAAACTATTTACGTTTTCAAAATCCTCGAAACTTGGGCTATCTAATGACTAATAAAACTTTGGTAAAGAGCAATGACGAAGCTCCAGTTGAGCAAATGAAGAAAATTGAGTGTGAAACATAATTTTAAATGCATAGTTTCTTCTATTCAGCCGTTCCGAGGTATTATTGATATTATTTATTGAATATTAGCGAAGCATAGAACAATACAGTTAGTAATGCAGCTTGAATACACAATATTCGAGGTGGCTAACGTTTCGGCGGGTCGCCTTCGTCAGGGCCTGGAAAGATTACATTGATCCACAATCCACTAAGCCAAAAACCTCCATAACCCTAGCAAAAAACGTTAGAGATGTGTTTTGGATCGCATCTAGTTTATTAGTTACGTTACTAGAAATAAACTGCTGCGATATCGAGGAAGGACAGGTTGGATTGAAACGGTTCGTACTTCACAATGGCTGTAAGAAATACATAAGAGATGGAAACACAGATCACTGTAAATATGGTGCCAGCACGACAGCAAAAAAGTGAAAAGTTGGAGCTAGACGATTTAGGTAACATGTAATGCGGATCACATTATGCGAGCAACGGAGAGGTATTGCAGTTAGAGCAGTCACGAGAGAACAGCAAGTACTTTTTGCGCTGTGTGAGAGATGCTACATGTGTATTTGTTGATCTTTTCGCAAGAAGGCGCTTTGCCGAAGAATTGAGCAACACTAAGTGCAGTATACGTTCATCCTTCTATAACCGATAGGAACCAAAAACGGAAGGAATAAGTTTTCTGTCTGTCAATTCAGCCCTATCCTCGTTCACCTATTTACTCGCCACATAGACTCGTAGCATACCAGCTCGTTTTGATCAAGCACAGCTTATATGGGATAAATAGAAATTTCTTGACACATCGTTGAGGTTATTCTCAGTGATGCAGTACGAATACGAGGAGATAAGCACAATTTTCTTGTTCCCTGCTCAGCTAGTGCACGAGATTTGCGTTTGAGCTGATTCGGATGAAGTGTGGAAATTTATTCTCTACGAACAAGAAATGTTCTGTTTGAATGGACATGCGAGCCAGAAACATTCTAAAATCGTGTTGTCGTGAAGCTCACATAATGAAGTTTTACATCAACACGAGATAACATTGATACACTGTTGTTTACTGTTGACATTTGCTTCTGGCTTACCAAATCTTGCTATATCAGGTGCACTAAAAAGACTATGCATACTCATGAAGTGACAAAGGTGTTTACGCAGATGCAAATAGAACTGTGATATATAGAAGAAGTCCATCTCGAACCTAGCAAGTGTCCGGACTCACTAATGTTGATTAGAGGCCACAACAGCTGTCGCCTTTTTCGGCCTGCCACACCCGTTTTTCAGGTTTTGTAGATCTTAAGCTCAAACGTGAGTAATCAAATAGCTTATAACAATGTTATAGCAGCATCAATAATCGTAACCTGTGAAAGCGTGAAAATGACAATGTGAAAGAATAAACAAATGAGTAGGAGTCGGCATAGAGAGGAAGAGAATAGCCTGTGGAATGAATTAGTCAGGTAACTTGAGGAAGATGTTTCAATATAGTAAAACTTGATCACGAAAGTCAAGCAGCAAGTGCTGGCTCATAAGTTTGTATTATAGACTAAAAAGTACACCTGTAACATAAAGCAAAGTCAACTAAAAACGTATCGACCGCTCTTTCACAGACCCGCTGGAAATGAAATAATCTGATAAGGATGTGATTGTTTTGAGCCGATATATGTAGTGCTACATAGGCGCCTACTTGGTCCTATTGGGGCTCATCAGTAGCACCCTCCCTTGATTCCGTGGATCCCTTGAGGCCAAATATTCCTCTAAAGGAACTGGCACCGAGTAAAAGTTAATCATTCTCAAGTCGGATGATGGTTTTACCTGGCGCTGTGGTGAACGGCAGCCGAGCTTACGGCATTTATAACGCGGCTTGCTGATGAGTCCCAATAGGACGAAATAGGCGCCTACATTACACTGGACCTATCGGCTCAACCAAGTCATATCCACATCTTAGAACGAAAAAGGTACAACGCACACTAACGTCATTGTTGCCCGTCCTAATGGAAAACCGGAGCTTAGATCCTTCACGCGAAAAAATAAAGCAAGAAAGAGGGATTGTTATACGAAGGAAAGCTCCAGCCTAGGTGAACTAGGGATGACATGCATATTGTTTACACAGCTAGCTAATGTGGAAGTGATGCAATAGCTTGAACAGGTGGAATGCTGCACGATGCCACACTACTGTAACGAATGTTGTGACGATACCTATGCCAAAAAGGAGTGAAGGAGGCCGGGAGTAGAGCCACACATTTCCAAGGCTTGGTTCAACTCCCGGTCAAAGCTCAATTAATGTTTTACACAGCACTCGAACTTACTGGACATGTAGAAAAGTGTGTTTCAAAGCGACATTACTTGGAAAGCGAAAAATTCAACGCTAGGAGGTGAGGATCTGCGTTTCAGTTTAATCTGGTGGTCATATTACATTTCATTATCTGTTTTCAATGTCGGAGATTCTGAAACCATCACAGCTCATTAGATTGAGTGACTCGTGTATTCTCCGTTCATTTCCTGAGAAAGTAAAATACTTACACTTCAATCAAATTACGAATCATAAACACTGGACTGAAACCGATGAAGTTTTTTCTTTA
The DNA here is from genome assembly GCA_019055375.1 of Parelaphostrongylus tenuis. Taxonomy (NCBI): domain Eukaryota; kingdom Metazoa; phylum Nematoda; class Chromadorea; order Rhabditida; family Metastrongylidae; genus Parelaphostrongylus; species Parelaphostrongylus tenuis. The sequence goes on along the minus strand of JAHQIW010001861.1, from coordinate 19,388 downwards.
TTTTTTTTACTTTGAAAGACGTAAAAATAGCAATAAACTTTGATTATGGGCTAAAATTTTCTCCAGCAATTCGTCTCATGGGGCGTTTTATGCCAAGGATGCATGGAATTCAGCACGTCGACAATGACGTCAAACTCCTGCGCGGCAGTCGCGGAAGCTACACTGACGTTGCGCTGGTGTACTAATGAAAAGTGAATTTCTATCGTCACTCAAGAGGATTTCGTCGTTAGTAAATGGTGAAATAATGATACAAGAGACATTGATTAAGCTACTTTTAGCAGAAACATTAGTGTTGCTTTCCCCTGAAATCTCGAATCTCGTGGGGATAAGGCAGATGCTGACGAGAACGAACTCTGCTTGCAAGACTTTATCTTTTTTCGTTAGCAGAAAGACAGAGTTAACGTCATTTCGCAAAGCAAACTTAGTGAGACAATACGCTTTTCTCAAGCTATTAAATGACTTCAAAAACGTTGAAGAAAGGAAGATAGCGAAATTATATAGCAGCTCGAAATCTGTTCTCTTTCACAACAATGTGCTCTTTCCGTTCAAACATAGATAATTTTTCGATACATGGACATTCCCTTAATATAAAACTTATTATAGAAGTCTCTTTGCTATAGCCCATCATTTGATAACGACAAGATCCACTCTGAACCTCAGATTACCTAACTAAATCCCATATATCCATTGCAAGGCGTGTGAATAAAGAATCCTGCCGCGCCGCCGCACCACGCGGCGTGCGGTCTGAGCTATTAACAGCTCAGATTATTGTCAACGATGGGTCAATTTCAGGGTGGTGCGTGACTGATGATTTCATTTCGATCTTAACATGAACGCTAAGCGACTTGGTAGGGCTGCGCTTGATGAGTTCGAAATTCATAAATCGATTGCTTCTCGTAGATCGTAGTTGGATAAATCTTCTATTTCTCATATTGCATCATTTAAAACATCTTTATCGCCTAACATCTCATTGTTAATCGAATGGGCCAAGCAAGCGATAAGCAGACTGTTCACTTGACTGTATTGATTAAGCCAAAAAGTGATTGCAGCCTGTACACTTCTTCATTTAACTTAGTGAGATCCAAAGCATCAATAAGCCAGTGACGGCGTCTCGACAGAGAACCGCCGGAAAATAACAGTTACATGTTACGTCGTACCTAAGCAAGCGTTCGTTGAATGCCAACAAAAGTCTGGAATTCATGAAGAAAAGTGGAAGCTTCAGTGCTGAATTTTTCTATACGCAATCTTATAAATGGTTGTTTCACGTAAAATCCTCGTAGTGGTAATGTGAACACGGCGCAAGCGAAATCTCGTTTCGTTTCTAAGCTTTTTTTACTTCACTGAGCAGACCACAGCTCACAGAACAAATATGAATATCTCTGTCATATTGAGTTGATAACAAGCTCGCACACATATATGTATATAAATATATGTATATATATATTTAGACATGTCAAAATGAATTTCGAAATACGTTACGGCTAGTAAGAAGATATTTTACTACAAGCAGTAGATTATCCTTTACAGAGATATTCAGCCAGGCAGGCTATTGCAAATCCGTAGCGCTTGCGACTAATTGACAAGATATTGGTATGAAGTATTTATTTAGCTAACATTTCAAAGTCTTCGTCTTCTTCAGAGCCGGATTGATTTGACCACATGAATCACACGTGGTTGTCTTCACGAGGGAAGTAGGTGTTCGTTTGGCGTTCGTTGTTGCATCAAGTAATTTGTCGCCTAGTCTCCTTAAGAAGAAAAAGTATTACAACATTCAAAGCAACAACTTTGATTTTGGTGTGATAAAATTCAAACCAATGATAAGCATAGTTTATTAGAAGCTGATGTAGTATGACGAGTACGAGAGTTTCAGACAGAATTAAATTGATGGCGATTGTAATGCAACGGAAATAAATCTCAACTTTTTCGGAATTTGGTAATGAAAGAAAGATTCTACACTGGCACAATACGCACCTTCAATCGCGCCTTTGGGCGAATCCAAGATTCAGCGCTGCTTTCTGATCGCGCACTTGGTCCTTTCAATTGTATTTCCATGTAGGAGTCGCGTAGGCATATGGGCGATGCTTTGAACGTTTCGGCATTCTGCTGTATCGCAACATATTGACTGCCACTCTCTAGTTCGATGATCTGAAAAGTTATAGCAGTGGAGACGAATAGAGGGGTTCATGAAATCAATGAGGTAATTCTAAATACTGGCTTTCTCTTAATTTTGGCTTGAGTGATTTACAATATTCCACAGTTCTCCTTTTTGGTTTGGCAAGGAGAGCGCTCTTCATACTCAAACACGACGCTTGTTTCAGCGATATCTAGCCCTCAGAGCTCAGACGTGCAGCTCCATTATTATTTCCCGATTCTAATGTAATTCTGATCCAAAAGGCAGTTTATGCTAAAGTTTTGAGAAAAGTCACCGTTTAACTATCCAAATTGAGTGATCTCACTTGTGTTCTTTCATAGACTACGAGAAATGAACCTCACTCAACTTATAGTTTCGGGAAGACAATTGAGAAGCTACTGATAGTGAAAAGTAATAAGGAATGTCACGTCGTTCCCTCGTTTCTCCCTCAGGAATCCGACATTTTATTTCTGCAGTGAAGAGTCGAGCAGATCTGCGTCCAAACAGAATAAGATAGCAACGCTGTAGAAGCATTCCCTCACTTTTCGTTGGCGCAATCGCTCGGCTTTCGTTCACTACTTGTTAGACTGCAGTTTCAAGTCAATGTAATACAAGGAAGACCGCTATTGTTCATAAGGGTAAACCTTCATGACATCGGGAACTATCGCTCAATCTGCTTATCGTATCTCGCGTGCTAACTCTTCACTTGAATCGTCCTAAACAGGATTGATAGAACAGAACAGGCAGAAGGGCAGTCATGCAAACAAGCAGGGTTTCTAGAAGAAATCAGTACTGTAGACGCACCCACACAATAGCGAGACTCAGTGAAGATTCACGACACTGCAAGAGACAGATATGGCGATATCACTTCGCCGAAAACTTCACTGAAATTCTCCATAACAATATGCGAACGTCAGTAGACAACATAACATTAGAAGCTCAACGGCCAACAATTGCACAATCTTTGCTTTGCCTATGCCATCGTTGTTCCACCAAGCATTAGCCAGGTAAAACAAATGGTCACTGACTTCTATAATGCAGGTGAAATTATTGGCTTCCGACTAGATGGCGAAAACGATGTGTTTGAATAACGGAATGATTCTGATTGCCTAATTAGCGTCAATGGAATCAATACCTCCAAGTGCTAGAGTTACGTCTAAGTTACGAATAAACGACTAGCTCAAAGTTGAGCAGCAGGGAGCGGCTGAAGGAAAACGCCTGAGAACATTGAGGATGTAGTAAGAGAACAAAGCAATCCGACTTCGTGCCCACCTTTTCGACTCAGAAGATCTCCCCTTAAGGTATCCTTCAAAAACCTGGTCGCTACGCAAGCAGGATGAACAATCACTTGGCGTTGTTAAAAGAGGTCAAAGGCCGATGCTAGGAGCATGTATCTTCCAAATAACATGAGGGATCAGAAATTTTCTCCTGTATCAATGATTTACCATCAAGGATGCCGTTCTACACGCCAGCTTATCAAAAGATGGACTGGGCACCGAGCTGAAAACCTCTGTTGATGTTGACAATCTCCTCACCTACTCATCTTTCAAACCATGACAAACATGGGATCGCTGGAATATATATTAAACTAAAATATGTGTTTAAAACATTTATGAAATCATCACTGGTTATTTTGAATAGGAGACGAAAAAAATTTAGGGAAGAACACCACAAAACTGGCAACATAATGGTCCGCTAAAGACTTTTGTGAGTCTTTCGGCTTGCTTTTCTGTCTTGTCGGTTTTTGACAAGATGTAATAGGAAAAGTACGGATGATTAGCACTCCAAAACTCTTTTATCGCATTTACAATGATACTGATGATATCACGTTTCTAAGGTATCAAAAATCGCGTGCTTATCTGAACCCAAAGCTCTACATGTGCCAGAGGTATCTGACCTAAGCATTAGTTTCTGGAGCTATGCTGTCACTTCCAGTATTCTAACTCTGAGTCTCATTCGGCGACATTACATATTTTTGATCGTTACACAGAGTCCGCATAAAGTAGTATAAATACTAGAATGTTTTAATTAGCTAACTAGCCAGTATATGTCTGGGATATAAGTGTAATACCTGTTATCTTTTGTTCTGGCTTCTGTGGCGGTGGAGTCAGAGTGAATGGGTGCGCAAATACAGTTTATTGTGAGTGCATGCTTCGTTGTCATGCCCATTTCGTCTCCTGAACGTTCCGCTGCAAACAGTAAAAAACTGCTCTGACAGAGACGAAACAAGAAACTGTTCAGAGGAGAAGCATGATAATCCCACTGCAGTTTTTTCTGCAAGGCTATACAAAACAACGCTGACTCTCAAAAAGCTATTCATCATCTCTCTTACGTGCTCCCTTGAACACCTTACCACTTGTTCTGGTCGATGACGTACCTACCGCGGACACAACATATGTGTTGCTAAGTCTTTTGTATCGATAATAGTAAGCCAGCATGGCCCACAATATTAGTTAAAATCAATGATAAACTAATAGTGAAAACACCGAAAGTATTTTGATCTTGGATAGATAATAAGTTTTTAAAGGGGGTCATTCCACAAGAAAATCCCGCTGATGACGCAGAGAAGATTAGATGTTCTAATGGACGGGCAACAAGAAGTTATGAAAGCATTTGCTCTAAGAGAAAATAAATGCATACAAACCTGCGCGGCCGGTGATATGTTGTCGCAAGCGCTAGCTGGCGGCTGCCAACCGCTCCAGTCCGACTCGTAACGAGTCGGCTCTTTCGGAGTGAAGAGCCATACGAATGAGAAACTCACTCACTAGCACTGTATTATACCAAACGTGCGTTGATAAGTTGATAAGTATTTAGTGAAAATCACTATCAAAAACACATCACAGCGGCGAAGCCGCGGATGCGATGACGTTCGCGAAATTTCTACGAAAGTGCTACGTAAGACGATCTAATTAAGCGCATTTTGGGTCCACCTCTTTAGATTTTTAACTGAAATCTTTTGTTTAGCGAAAGTGCGGATGTTGTGAAATCTTCAAATGTGATAAATGAAAGCAAAGAGCCTCTTTTCGATAATCCGGGATTCATTGTGTTAGGGCAGCATCGGAATGACTGAGTGCTGTAAGGTTCCAAGCATATGGCCGTTCCAGGTGTGCAAAAATTCGTAGCGACTATGATGAATTTGAGCACTGACAGCGCAGATTGGAGACGTGAATCTTACACCATGTAATCTCACTTCATAACACAAAATGGAGTAATCAATCGTAGCTTATTCTGATGTGTGGCATCTAAAAATTCATAAAGCAAGTGAACTAATGTATATTGGAACTTGTATGGTTTCGCAGAGTCGAAAGAAATGAATGAGGTCGACGACGTTCGATCTCGCATCGGTGAGCATGATTTGGTCATATTTTTAGTGCTGCACCACTGAGGAAGTCCACTTATCAACTTTCTGGCACAGAGTTTTGTCACTGTAACATATTGAAATCGGATACGCCCTAGAAACTCGGAAGCTTCACCTAATCAGTTTCGTTTTGCCTTCTTTGCAAGAGTCAATTAGTGACACCAATCTGTTAAGCCTCTCAAGCTGTTATGACGAAATAGTGCACCGTGAGATGAGAGCAAAAACAGAAGGTCGCCCAATTTCGTCTCAAGAGAAACGTTCATTGAGATTGAACAGTAGCATTACACGAGTATAAACGAGCTTTCAGGTTCACCACCAGCAGTTTCGTTGAAAGCTTTCGTTAGGTCAAAGCTACGACTTTCCAAGACTAACTAATACTGTCTATCGGGCTAAAATCATGGCACCCGAGCTTTCGTGAGCTTGTTGAAGAATTTGCAAAAATAAGGACTATAGTGTCGCTAGATGGTAGTTCAGCACTTCATAGCATTGACCCAGACCCAGCAAAGCGGATATTTCAGCAAGATCATCTATCTCAGCCGAGATCTAATTTACATGCTTATATGATCAAAGAGTGAAAGAGACGTTTGTGGGCATGCTATAGTCCCAACTATCAACTGAAAAACCCAACATTCACACACGCATCTATATTGCAATTCTATAATCTTTGATATGTGTACATAAGGACCTTTCTAATCATAAAAGGACACTCGAGAAAACGACCTCATTCGCAGGAGAGGAAATTTTTATAGGAGTGTTATATTCATTATTCATTCGAAAGTAATCATTCGAAACTTAGCTTTCTGGTTAAAGCTTCACATAGCCGGTTTTTGGAAGACCCTTTTGTAACGCTGTAAAATCCATAATGAAATTATGTCTTACATAGCAACGTGCTTTTTTCTCATCTCCCTTATAGTTCGCTGGACAAAACTCGTTTTTAGGGTGCTAGAACTCATTCAAGGGCATAGGTTACGAGAAACTCGAAGTCTGATTGCTTTTCGGAAAGCTCTTTCGATAGTGCTTCAGGCGAGAAAAGATTTGTGTTTTACTTAGCCCGATAGAGCTTTTTTTGAATTATTAGCAAACATCAATAGCATAATTCTAGCTGATTTTGACGCTGTGCTAATTTTCTAGAAAGACCGCTTCCGTGCAGGTAGCAGGGAGATATGCCCCCAGCAAAAGCGCGAATCTATCGATTGTCGTGTAAAAACGGCCATATCTGCCCTTGCCCCTCCCCGACACACCATGGAATGACCAAAAACACTTTTCACTTATGTGAACCAATTTTATTCTCTCTGCTGCAGTGTCATGCAAACTACACGAAATGATTATATCCTTTTTCTCTTAAATAATATCAGTCATTCTCCCAAATAACTGCCATTTTTTTCTCCTCCAATCTTATTCCTGCCGTATATCGTGAAATATTTATTATTCTAATTGTAGGTAATTCAAAAGGTCAGGCAATGAGTCATAGCAGCTGTTAACGAGTTGGATCGGCGGTTGGATAGTTTTGCTTCTCATCTTGCATGTCGTACGGTTTTCAGACGAAGGACACACACAAAAACTCTCGAGCGACCGTCAAAAGAGACGCCTACGATAGCACTCTAACCGACTCGAATTGCTTTGTTGTGGTCGCCAGCATCCAATCTCAATGCCTGCCTTTTGTTTCATCTTATTCGTCCTCATCTACATTGATAATCATAAACCAAAATGATGATAAGCCTCCCCAGAAAGTAGTCCGAATATGTCTCCACTGCTATACCACTCCATTTCTTGAACAGTATGTTAGCTTAAATTGCATCGACCTATTCCTACTCATCCAAATTACTGAAATTTGCACCGTTTCCTAATAGGTCACCTCCAAGGACCTCTCACTGTTCACTCTGTATCGTGATAAATCAGCGTAACCTCCAATTAAGGTTCCACTTGATTATACTGTATCCGATCTTGCGCCCATATAACGAATCATACCATCAGCTCTTCCCAGAGTAGCCTTCATCCTCAGAACTCGTTGTTGCTTGTCACGTATTACGCATATAATCTCCTTAAACTGCTTCTCGTACTTCATGTGTATCATTCGAGGGCTCAATCTTCATCATGATCCTAATTCTTGATTAAGCTCCATCCCTCCGCACTTACGTAAGATATCTATAACGTTCAATCTGCCAATCACGCATCATTCTATCCCCAATTAAGTCTCTATTCCTCAGAACTTATGTAGTACTATCGCTAATCCATGAGTTATTGGCCGCATATATTCATCTAACTTGTAGACACATTCATCAATATCGTTAGTTGTTGTTGTTATGCTGTGATATTGTACATAAAGTTCAATTACCAAAGTCAGAGGCTGTTTGATCAACGGCGAAAAGGAACTAAAGTCCCGCGTAGTAAACATTACAAGGCGAGAACTATTATTATATAGCCATGGTAAGGCGTGATAACAAAGACTCCCGCCGCGCCGCCGCACAACGCGGCGTGCAGTCTGAGCTGAAAATAGCTCAGATCGTTGTCTACGATGGGTCAACTTCAGAGTGGTGCATGACTGGTGATTTTATTTCGATCTTAACATGAACGCAAAGCGATTGGGTAGGGATGTGCTTGATGATCAAAACTCATCAATCGATTGCTTTTCGTTGATCTTAGTTGGTTTAAATCTTCTAATTCTCATATTGCATCATTTATAACATCTTTATCGCCTAACATCTCATTGTTAATCGAATGGGCCAAGCAAGCGATAATCAGACTTTTACTTGACTGTACTGCTTATGCCAAAAAAGTGATTGCAGACGGTACATTCCTTCATACAACCTAGTGAAATCCAAATCATCATTAAGCCAGTAACGGCGTCTCAACAGAGAACCGCCGGAAAATAACAGTTACATCTTTCGTCGTACCTAAGCAAGCGTTCGTTGAAAGCCAAGAAAAGGCTGGAGTTCATAGAAAGTGAAAGTTACAGTGCTGAATTTTTCTAATACGCAATCTTATAAAAATTTTGTTTCACGTAAAATCCTCGTATTGGTAATGTGAACACGGCGCAAGCGGAAACTCGTTTCGTTTCTAAGCTATCTTTACTTCACTGTGCAGACCACAGCTCACAGAACAAATTTTCGCTCTATCATATTGAGTTGATAACAAGCTCGCACATATATATGTATATAAATATATGTATATATACAAATATATATGTCAAAATTTTTTTCGAAATACGTTACTGCTAGTAACAAAATATGCTACTATAAGCAGTGGATTATCCTTTACAGAAATATTCAGCCAAGCAGGCAATTGCAGAATCCGTACCGCTTGCAACTAATTGACAAGATATTGGTATGAAGTATTTATTCAGCTAACGTTTCCAAGTCTACGTCTTCTTCAGAGCCGGATTGATTTGACCACATGAATCACAGGTGGTTGTCTCCACAATGCAAGTATTCGTTGACGTATTGAGTAATTTGCCTCCAAAGCCTCCTTAAGAAAGAAAAAGTAATTTTGCATTCAAAGCAACAATTTTAATTTCGGTTTGGAAATTCAAACCAATAAATAAGCATAGTCGTATTTTATCAGAAGCTGATGTAGTACGACGAGTGTGAAAATTTCGGACAGAATCAAATTGATGGCGACTGCAATGCAACGGAAGTAAAAGCTCAACTTTTTTCTGACTTTGGTAATGAAAAAAAGTTCCTACATTGGCACAATACGCACCTTCAATCGCGCCCTTGGACGAATCCAAGATTCAGCTTTGCTTTGTGATCGCACACCTGGTCCTTCCTCACTGAATTTCCATTTTGCAATAGTGCTGACATAACAGCGCTGCTCTGAACGTTTCCGCATTCTGCTGTGTCGCATCATATTGACTATTTCTCCCTTTTCAATGATCTGAAAACTGTAGCAGTGGAGACGATTAGAGAGGTTTATGAAGTCAATGAGGTAATTCGGAACACCGGCTTTCTCTTAATCTCGGCTTAAGTGATTTGCAATAATTCAGAGCTCTCCATTATGGCTTGGCATAGAGAGTGCTCTTCATAGTCAAATACGGTGCTTATTCCCGCGATTTTTCCCCTCAGAGCTCAGACGTACTGCTCCATTATTATTTCCCGATTCTAATGAAATTCTGATCCAAAAGGCAGTTTATGTTAAAGTTTTGAGAATAGATGGCATCGTGATAGATTTTTTTTTATTTAGATTTCAATTGATATCATCATAACAGCATATATTCGGTTTAATTAGTATGATGGATACATTCCTGAATTTCTATTTCCACATACACTCGATGTCGCCTTTTGACTAAATAATCATCGCGCTTACACAATCCAGAATCTCGAATACTAAATTCACCAGACCCGGTTCACTGAGTATGACCTCTACCTAAAGCAACTTCAAGCGAAACGGTTCTCTTGAAGGATTAGATCGAAAATATATCAAAACCGAGCACATTTGTGCAAAATCACTATAAGCACTGTTGGTCAGTTAAGGAGATAAGCGATCATGTGCATCTGCGCTTCTGAATCCTCATCTTTTGCCATTAATGCCAAAATATAGAGGCCACTTTCAACATCTCAAATGGCAATTCATCGTACTCCCTTAGTTATTTGACCAAAGATGTGACCAACAGTCTCTATCGTCTAACTTTTGCAATTTCTTCTTATAATGGTTTTGAGGTTGATAATGGTTTGCTACAGCGAAACGTATGGTCGTGAAGCAGGGATTATCTAGATGTATTCGAAATCCTTTAAGAAATCAAGAAAACGTCCGAAGAAATAAAAGAGTTAATCGCTGATATCTAAGATAATTTACATCGAAATCACATCTAGGTATCATTCACAGTCAAAGCGCGATATTAGCATTGTATGATACAATTATAATACCGTATATTCTACTTGACACAGACACATTCAACAAGTGACTATACAGACTCGGGTCAATAGTACCTTCTTCTATTCGAAATAGTCGACAGTGTGATAATCTCACCTGGAGTATTCGGACTAATTGCATGTCTTTAGGCATTACTGTGACACGACGAACATGTATTGCCGCAAGATTAGTGTCCTCGAATAAACATGTCAGATAGATCTCGGTCGCTTCCTGTAGAGCCATTAGAGCGGTCGCCTGCCATCTGAACTCCTCAATGATATTATGTTTTCTCAGCACCGTGCTGGCAACCTATTGCGCACCTCTCTTGAACGGTAGGCGTGGAATAATTAACACTGTTGTTCGCTGAAGATGGCACATCTCTCGAAGGGCTTTCACTCCGCGAGCAACATGTCGTGCCTCTTTCAAAACCTTTGGTTGAGTTTCAACGGTGGATGCAATCTAATTTTCGTATCCAACTTCATTTTGAGTGGTAATTCTTGGTGCTTCATAGGCAGCTTAGAAGATCTCAATTTTTCTGACGAACCATTCCTGCTTGGTTTTTTGAGAGTGGTCACCGGTCCAGTGTGACACAATTGGTAAAACATTCACCGCCTGTAAAAGAAATGTTTCGAAGCAGACAAATAAAAATAACTCCCCATCAAACCTTTGTATTTTTCAATAAATCACAGTTTTTCTCTGTATGTCAAACACGAGGTTGTCATAAAGCTGACTTGATAGCTGACTTGTCGGTAATTTTGCTCTGTTCAGAGTTTGGAAGAATCAGGCTGTCTACAACCTGGTCAGCCAAACACCTCCATCATTTAAACAAGAAAAAAAGATCGCCAAGCCTATTTTCCAGGACAAATAACTTTTGCGCATGAACAACGATACTTTGACATGAGAGATGCATTCACAGTCCACGTGAGAATTTCAAGACTAGTCTTCACTCAAACGTCATAGTTGAAGACTCACAAAAAGCGAACAGTATGCGGAAAAGTTGATTTGTTCTTAAAGCAACTGAAACCTAGGTTTGGCAATTCTTCGCTGGCAAAGCAGTGGAGGGATTTGGCAGCTTGGATTGTAGACAACCTCATCTTCTTAGGTTCTGAAGAGAGCGAAACCACCGAAACATCAGTTACCATAGTATATAAAGTTGTACTATTAGGTTTTGAAAAAAAAAGTTTCGTCGTATGCCTAAAAAAATGATTCTAACACATGTATTTTGTGCAAATTTGGCTCGTGAGAATGCTCGTTTCCTTACGTTTACAGAGCCTTCAGAAAGAAACTGCCCAAGGAAGAAATTCGTCTGCTGCTCCACTTCCACTACAAAGTCGGTGTCCACGCTTCTGAGGCTCATCGATAAATCTGCAGGGTGTGTGGTGACCAATTTGCGATATTTGTGCATCTCAACGTTGGTTCAAAAGATTTCATGAAGAAAGAGACCGATTTAACGACAACTCCAGAGAGGGACGTTCACGAGAAGTGGATCGTCAAGTAGTCGTCAATCGAACTGAAGATAGATTATCGATGAGCTGCCGGATGTTGGCTGCTGAGTTTGACTGTGATCCAATGACGATTTGGCACGTTCTCCATGAGACCGGCAAACATTGCATGAAATCCAAATAGGTCCCGAACGATTTAGCAATGCATCAGCTGGAATAACGATTCAATGCTTGTGTTCGATTGTGTGAGAGCTGCACTCGTGATCAGCTGAAACTGGAACACGTGGTGACGAGTGACGAAGAATGGGTCGTCTTCTACAATCCGCATCGGATATGTGGCTGAATTGTCTTGATGTGGAAGGAACACTACATCGCCTACTGATGTGTCTCCTGATTGAGCTCAATTGATGCTCAAATAAATTCTTTCAATGTATTTTGAAAATGCAGCAGAACTTTTTCCACCACCTTCTATAACAGCCTTGTAGTCGGAATACAAAGAAAGACGTGTGAGTTAAGTAGTATTCCTAGAACCAACTATCCAATTACTCGGCATAGTTAGAAGAAATCAGTGGTCCCTGATAAGCAGTTCTGATGTGGCAATACAAGTATTTACTGAATGCTAGCAATGCAGTACAATAAGATTGTGCAGTAATACAGTAAAACAATTCAATAAGAATACAATGACTGACGTTCCGACATTTTGCCTTTTACAAAAAGCCTGGAAAAATCAAACTTACCTGCAAGCCACTCAGTCGAACACTTTCATGACACATGCAGATAGACGTAGGTACAAATCTTGGACAACATAGTAAAAAAGATTTACTTCAGAACACTCGCAGTTTATTCTTCTAGGTCCTCCACTTATTCGTTGGAAATCGGAGCTAAAGCCAGTGTATAAGTGAAGCCGCGCTTGAATGAGGTCTGGAATATTAGTCTGCGGTGTAGTGGGAGGTGACAGTGGCTGCAAGACACTTTCCTTTGCGTTCGTTCTTGGTAATCGCTGTATCTACCGTTTGGGCAAATTTGGGAGTCCTTCTCATTGTAAAAGCAATCATACAATCGGTTACGGTTCGATTATCATTTCAGGGCACCTGAAATTACCCAAACTACTACCACCGAAGTATTCAAACTTGCTCTTTTTGGGCGTTGTTTTATAGCTGGGATTAATTCGTCAGAAAAAAGAAAGTTTTCATTTAGTGCGTTGAATTTTCTACAAATCTAGCCCTAGGAGCTCCTACCTAGTTTCGTAGTCATTGAGGATGGCTATTTTTTGTTTGTGTGTGATGGATGAGGATAGATTAAATGGAGCAAGATGTTTTTACCGTTTGACTTTCGGTACCACTTCCTGCTACAAGTGTTTTTGGACAGGTTGAATTGCAGTTTCAAAAATGGAAGCCAATTTTCTCGGTAAAATCTGTCTATTCTGTTTATTCACCAAACAAGACATTTGCTCATCTCCTCTTGTGTTGTGCAGGCGACAAAACAATTATCTATATACCCACACTAGAGTAACGGCCAATGATCGCTTTCCACTCTAGAAACAAAAGCTGTGGCAACGGTTGGAATTACTCTTTGTCCCATTTCCGACCATCTAAAAATTGAGCAGTCTGCATACTCTTTCAAGAGAGTCATGACTTGCCGAATCTAGAACCCACGCATTCCATAGCTCTTTCGTGTCCGTTAGCAGCTTGCAGATAGTTTGAATTGCGGACTTATTCGACACGCTTGTTAGAAAAGCAGTCATGTCGATGGACTCTATCACGCACGCGGTTGCTGAGAGATGCGTTACATAGGCTTTATAGAAAAATTGAGCATTTATGAGATGAGTTGGAATGTATCTTAGAAATTGAACTCGGTATTAGGCTGATAAACCACGCTTTTCTGTCCCTTGGCCCGTCCACACAGCTGATGATTGGTCTAACCTTGATTTTTAATTGATTAGTAGATGAAGACCATCGGTTCATACCAACTCAGGTGTGTTAATAAGTAAATATACGACGTGACATAACGGTAAGTCAATTTTTGTCAAGAAAAAATGAAGGCTTTAAACAAGCCGAGTTTGCCATTTAAATCCATTAACTGTTCAATTTCCAATATTAATTTTGAATTCCTTTTCAGATTATGGGTGATATACTGCAACTTCTTTAGAGCTTTTATCGTTATCTGAACATACAATGATGAGGAATTACTACAAACCCTCCGACCTTACCCCTTTTAATTTTTATCTTGTTAGCTCACGTGTCTAATTTATGCCGTCTTTATGCTCTCGCGTGAGGTTGGAGGTATGGTTTTTGCTCTATAGTGCCTACAAATTGCGGTAGTTTGTCGCGAATATGCGTGAATTGATACTTATTAGTTGCTAATAACTTGCTGCCTGAAGAATGTTCGAGAAAAAGGTGATGTTGAAATTACAAATACATCTCGCTGATCATGTTTCTTAGATGATTCTAGTCTACCTTTTTAGCTGAGTCAGTCTCGAAGCTCTTGCAAACTGCATACGATCCTACGCATGGGTTCTCTAGAAATAAGTTGTGCTGGTGTGAAACATAGGCCCACATCTAATAGCGAGCATACTGTCGAAGAGAGTCATACCTCTAACACGATAACTCTTTATTTGTCTGGCACATTACTGATATTGAGTTGACTTCTGGAGCTTTCGTTAACGGTGCTGTGATGTCTTATTGAAGCTATCTATGCAATTTGTATAACAGATTTTCAATTTTTTGCGTAAAGCTGCTCTAACATTTGTCCATACAAACTCGCAAATCAAAAATAATTCACACCCTAATGCTCGTCCAAAGGCAATTCTCCAAATACTGATCAGAATGAAATTCTTTCGACTCGCATTCTTTCAAATACGCATGCATCTTGTACTGCATGCATCGAAGAGATTCACGCAGTAGTTGCACCTTGATGTTTGAAATTCGGTGGCTTTCCTTTAGTTGACCGCATAGTCCGTGTAGGCGCTTTCGATTGATGAAGCCCGGGACGATCCGATTCTATATCCAGTGAAAGAGGCAATTTAACGTTTGTTTGACTAGGACAATTTCATGGCTGGGCTTATTCTCCTAATTAAAAGCATTTTGCCGGCACATCACGAGCAATCTTTCAGGACCGACAACCAGGTTGAGCAGAAAGTTGTAAGAAATTCAAGAAAGTTTTATTCTTTGACATTTTCGCGCTTTTTTTTTGTTATTTTTGTATATATCTATGTAGTTTATCAATTTCGGCTGCTGTAGAGGATCTATTGATTTAAGCGAGAGATAAGGTACGACGTCATTGGCCTGACTGAGACGAGAAGACGCACCTTTTCACGCTGTTTATGACATCGGAAAAGAGCTGTTGCTTGGAACATGCGATCGCAGAGGTGTCGGCGGCGTTGGCGGCCACGTCAAATCGAATTTGACCGTGAACATCGATTTGTTAGAACACCTAACAACCCATAACATGAGATTACTGTCGAAACGATGTTGTTCAATGCAGGCCTTGAGCATCTTCGGTGCTTACATACCAACATCAAGCTATGACGAGGACGAAGTCGAAGCGCTCAAAAGCGCTCAACGGACCTCAAAAAATCTTCAGAGAAGACCATACCTTCTCCAAACTCATTGTTGAGGATTTCAACGCGAAAAACTGCACCTAGGAGAACGCCTGAAGAACGCCACATTGAGACCCACGGACTAGAATGGAATGAACAGGGTGAGAGACTATGTGAGTTTATCATGGCGATCCAAACCATTCATGATAATTCACATATCCAAAAGCCTCACTCCAAACGGTGGATGTAGGAGTTTCCCAACACAGAGTACCATAACGAAATAGACCACATCTTAGTGAATCGAAAGCTTTGCCTGACCGATTCGCTGTTGTTTCTTTGCCTGACCGATCTCGCTGTTGCTTTGCTACAGTGTGCGTAGCACGGTATCAGACCATCACCCCTTCGTGCAAAGCTCCGTTTTCCGCGCAAAGGAGAGAAAGCCATTGAATTCAAATAACGAAATCCCGGAACTACCACAAACTAGGATGTATTCAAATCATTAGCCCGCTCTTGGAATGATACTGTTTCCGACAACATCGACGCAGAAGACAACCGCCTCGTAGAATATCTTCGCGTTAACGCTATGAAAGCCGAGAGTCTTAAAGTCACGAAGGGACGCTTGTCTTTGCAGAAACTCGAGCTGATACGTTAACGTGGAGTTGCACGAGCTAAAGGTAGCGAAACTTACGTCTGAACATGCGAAACGCTGCAGAGAAGCGATAGAAGATTACCTCAAAGAGGAACAAACAGCAATTATGGCAGAAGCCGCAGAATCTGAGAAAAGCATACGCAAAGCGCAGCGAAGTTTAGGCAATTACAAGACTAAGATGATTGCTCTCCGGAACCCTGACGGGGCACTTGCAGCTCCTAGAAGGGCAATAGAGAACAACATCCACCACTTCTACTCGAATATCTTTGATAGCCATGTACGCTTGTCGTCATATAGATGGAAAGAGAATGAGTCTGTTGTTCCATCGGTCCTCCCTTCCAAAATCCGACATGCAGTATCATCGGTGAAGAACAGAACAGCATTCGGTCCAAAAAGGATTAGACCGAAACACTCATCATCTTCATGTTGTTTCACGAAAATACAAACTGGCGCTCTGTCTCACTTTCATCGATTTGAAGAAAACCTTTGATTTAGTGGAAACAGAAGCTGTTATAGAGGCTCTTCATAACCAGGGCGTCCCTACTCGGTGCATCTCGGTCCTTCGTGAGCTGTAGAAAGATTTCACTACCAAAACATCGCCGTTATGCAACAATTTCAACGTCGACGCAAGAAGACGGGTTCGACAAGGAGATAGAATTTTGTCGAAATTATCCCTGCCACCCTCCAAAATATCATGCGAACATTACAATGGGACGATATTGGGGTGAAAATCGACGGTCGACAATTGAACCGTCCTCGCAATGCTGATGATATCCTCCGCATAACACCAAGCATCAGCTAAGCAGAATGAGTGTCGACCGATTTCGACAATGCCTCTAGAAGGGCTGGTCTTCGACTACATCCAAAGAAAACAATGTTCATAAGAAAAAGATGGGTTTCGAATGCCCCAATTTGCGCGCAGCGAAACACTTCTCCGAATGCTCCATCTGCATCTACCTAGATCGTGAAATCAACATGATGAATGACCTGACTTCATAGTTGAGCAGGAGGAAACGAGAGGTTGGCAAACGTTTAAGAGCATCGAAGATGTAGTGAACAGAACAAAAACATCCGACTCCGTGTCTACCTTTTCGGCTCGACGATTATCTCTGCCCTAACTTACGAGCAGAAACCTAGTCTCTACGTAAGCAGAATAAGAGATCACTTGGCTTTATTGAACGCGCAGTCGAAAGGCCGATGCTAGGAGTATTGCGTATCTCGCCAATGAGCGAAATGATCCATAGTTCTGACTTACGTCAACGATTGAAGATCAGAGATGCCGTTCTACACTCCAGGATATCGTAAATAATGTGGGCCGGACAAGTGATGCGCTTAAACGACAACCAATGGACGACAGTCATTACCGACAGGATTCCTCGAGATATCAAGCGCTCTATAGGAAGACCGCCGATCCGGTGGAGCGATTTCTTTACGAAAATCATAGAAGAAAGATATGATGCTTAACGAACTCTTAGAGTAAGGAGGATCAACTGGGCTACTCCTGCGCGTGATGGGGAAAAATGGAAGTGTTGCTGGTGCCTGCTCGAGTCACTCGACGATCAACGGAGCGACGAGTGATACAGGTGATTGATTTTGACATCGAAGCGGCTATTCAACCGTATGATTTGCGCGTGCTGATCGATTTGACTGTGCTCACAAGAAGCCTTGCCAGGATCCGCATGAGCTCACCGAAGCACAAGCTGCCAGAAGAAAGGAGATTTCACACCAACTGCTCAAGAGTTCCATGAATACCCGATTCTGGCAGAAAAATATGACATTCGACAAGGAATGGGTATTCTTAGACAATTACGATGAAAGCCAGCGCTGGATTAAAAGGCTATGAAACGCCATCTTCCTCAAGGCCTAATCAATTTGGCAAGAAAGTCATGATCTGCGTGTGGTAGAACTTCCAAAGCGCTCTGCATTTTTGTTGTTTCCTAATTCCCGTGTCGCAATGTTGAGCTCAACTGCCAACAGTCGGATCGCATCAACGACAAATTGAAAAGAAAGTATCTAAGACTAATCCTACGAAGGCGTACTTTGTTTCAGCAGGGCAATGCCAAACCGCATACGGCTAAGAAGACCAAAAACAAGAGGAAGAGTTGGACGGCGTCAAATTCTTCCGCGCCTCGCCTACACTTTGGACGTTGTTTCATGGACGTGGCCTCAGCCGATCAATGCACCTTTTTTGAATGGCCATCAATATCAATCATTTAGTGAACTTCAAGAAGCATGACAAGAGTTTTCACTTCGAAGGAGGCGAAATGGTGGTTTGAGCAGATCCGGTCTTGGAAAACGATGGCAAAAAGTCGTGGTGCAATAGTAATGTTTAGTTTGAAGAGCAGTTACTGCTGTTCTAATGTTGACCTGCGCATGAGAACGAAACCTACATATTCCTTAGGACTTTTCGCTTAACTCCATATCCCAATCTTACAGAAGCACAAAAAACAAAATGCTACAGGCACGCGAACTAATGAAATCAAGATTCATTAGAGTATCACTTAGTGATAAGGATGAAGAGTTTGTAGCGATTCCTGATCAATAGGAAGCTGAGATAACGAAAATCACTTCGAGGACAACACTCTCTATCGTCCGTTATCTGAAGAGGACTTTTGAAATTATATCGAAAATTGAATGGAATGGATTGATATGAAATACTCGGCTCGTTTAACTCTTCAGTTTCTCTCGCCTAAAAACTGATCTACCTTTATGTCCCGCCTTGTTCTTACGTATTAAATCTCAGAAATTGTTGCGCATTGATGATCTTGTGTTTATTAACCGATCAAATTTTAAAGTTAGATCTACCACTAGTTGTGTGCAGGGGTAAGCGGATAGGATAAAGTAGTCTATAAATTTAATACTAGTCCATTTGCTAAAACGCGATCCACTCATCTCACAAGCACCTAAATGCTCTTGAACCGTCTACGTAGTGCATCTCCTAACACAACGAGCGTGATGGATTCCCTCGACTTGACCGCCCACTATAAAAACCTGTATAGTGAGTCCACAGTGCAACCATCTGCTAACTCTCAATGCAAAACGAAAGAGCTATGAAGTTGTATGGCTTCTTCATTCGACAAGTCATGGATCTACTGAAGGAGTGCCTAAGCTGTTCAGTTTCCGAATGATCCAAAAATTTCAATATATCCTTTCATCATTATTTGAGCCAACATGTCATGTGGTCTGGTAAGGGCTCATGTACACCCCGATACACGTGTTTCGACCTTGCAGTCTCGTCAGTCGGGCATGAACCCGTCTTCTTTCAGTGTTTTCATAAGCTAATCCTCTCGGGAGATAACGAAGAGATCTACTGAAATTTGAGTGTGGCCTTTGAAAAACACTCGCAATAAAGATATAATATGATAAAAATACCAATCAAAGGGCAATCGAGTGTAAAACACTGCATGTTCGATGGCTACTTT
>JAHQIW010001860.1:0-32695 GCA_019055375.1 Parelaphostrongylus tenuis | reverse complement strand
CACAGCATGGACTCGTAGCATGCCAGCTCGTTCTGATCAAGCACGGATTATATGGGATAAGTAGAAATTTCTTGACACATCGTTGAGGTTATTCTCAGTAATGCAGTAGGAACACGAGGAGATAAGCAACAATTTTCTTGTTCCCTGCTCAGCTAGTGCACGAGATTCGCGTTCGAGCTGATTCGGATGAAGTATGGAAATTTATTCTTCACGAAAAGAAATGCTCTGTTTGAATGAACACACAAGGTAAAAATATTCTAAAATCGTGATGTCGTGAAGCTCACTCAATGAAGTTTTACATCACCAGGAGATAACATTGATACACGGTTGTTTACTGTTGACATTTGCTTTTGGCTTACCAAATCTTGCTATCGCAGGTATACTAAAAAGACTATGCATACTCATGAAGTGACTAAGGTGTTTATGCAGATGCAGATAGAACTGTGATATACAGCAGAAGTCCATCTCGAACCTAGCAAGTGCCCGGACTCACTAATGTTGATTAGAGGCCACGACAGCTGTCGCCTTTTTCGGCCTGCCACACACGTTTTTCAGGTTTTGTTGATCTTAAGCTCAAACGTGAGTAATCAAATAGCTTATAACAATGTTATAGCACCATCAATAAACGTGACCTCTAAGAGCGTGAAAATGACAATGTAAAAAAATAAACAAATGAGTAGGAGTCGGCATAGAGAGGAAGAAAATAGCCTGTGGAATGAATTAGTCAGGTAACTTGAGAGAGATATTTCAATATAGTAAAACTTGATCACGAAAGTCAAGCAGCAAGTGCTGGCTCATAAGTTTGTATTATAGACTAAAAGTACACCTGTAACATAAAGCGAAGTCAACTAAAAACTTATCGACCGCTCTTTCACAGATCCGCTGGGAACGAAATAATCCGAT
Organism: Parelaphostrongylus tenuis; assembly: GCA_019055375.1. Lineage (NCBI taxonomy): Eukaryota > Metazoa > Nematoda > Chromadorea > Rhabditida > Metastrongylidae > Parelaphostrongylus > Parelaphostrongylus tenuis. Next base: position 31,792 of record JAHQIW010001860.1, on the reverse strand, counting down.
AAGGACGTGATTGTTTTGAGCCGATAGATGTAGTGCTACATAGGCGCCTACTTGGTCCTATTGGGGCTCATCAGTAGCACCCTCCCTTGATTCGGTCAATCCCTTGAGGCCAAATATTCCTCTAAAGGAATCGATGCCAAGTAAAAATCAATTTCCCCAAGTCGGATGATGGTATTACCTAACGTTGTGGTGAACGGCAGTCGAGCTTGCGGCTTTTATAACGTGGGCTTGATGATGAGTCCCAATAGGATGAAATAGGCGCCTACATTACACTGGACCTATCGGCTTAAGCAAATCATATCCACATCTTAGAGCGAAAAAGGTACAACGCGCAACTAACGTCAGTGTTGCCCGTAATAATGGAAAACACGGAGCTCAGATCCTTCAAGAGAAAAATTAAAGCAAGACAAAGGGACTGTTATATGAATTAAAGCTCCAGCCTAGGTGAGGAATGATTGATGTTGTTGTATGCACAGCTAGCTAATGTGGAAGTGATGCAATAGCTTGAACAGGTGAAATGCTGCACGATGCCACACTACTGAAACGAATGTTGTGACGATACCTATGCCAAAAAGGGGTGAAGAAGGCCGGGAGTCGAACCACACATTTTCATCGCTTGGTTCGACTCCGGGTCAAGGCTTAATGTTTTACATATCATTCAAACTTAGTGGACATGTGGAAAAGTGTTTGCAAAGCGACATTACTTGAAAAGCGAAAAATTCGAAGCTAAGAGGTGAAGATCTGCGTTTTAGTTTAATCTGGTGGTCATATTACACTTCATTATGTACTCTCACTGCTGGAGATTCTGAAACCATCACAGCTCATTAAATTAAGTGACTCGTGTATTCTCCGTTTATTTTCTGAGAAAGTAAAATATTTACACTTCAATCAAATTATGAATCATAAACACTGGGCTGAGACCGATAAAATTTTTTTCGTTATTTTTTTGACTTTGAAATAAGTAAAATTAGCGATAAACCGTGACTACGGGCTAAAATTTTTACCAGAAATACGTTTCATGGGGGCGTTCTACGCAAGGATGCATGGATATCAACACGTCGACAACGACGTTAAACTCCTGCGCGGCAAGCGCGGAAGCTACAGTGATGTTGCGCTAGTTTTCTAATGAAATGTAGATTTCTATCGTCACTCATGGGAATTTCGTCGCCAGTAAATGGTAAAATAATGATAGAAGAGACATCGATAAAGCTATTTGTAGCAGAAACAATAGTGTTTCTCTCTCCTGAAATCGCGAACGTGGGAAAAGGCAGATGCTGACTAGAACGAACTCTACTTGAAAGACTTTACCTTTTCTCGTTAGCAGAAAACAGAATTAACGTCATTTCGCAAAAGAAACTTAGTGAGACAATAGGCATTTCTCAAGCTATGGAATAACAGCAGAAACATCTACGAAGAAGAAAGAAGCGGAGTTATATAGCAGCTCGAAATATGTTCAATTTCACAACAAAGTGCTTTTCCCGGTCAAACATAGATAATTTTTCGATACATGGACATTCTCTTAGTATAAAACTTTTTATAGAAGTCTTTTTGCTATAGTCCATCATTTAATAACGACAATATTCGATCTAAACCTCAGATCACCAAACTAAATCCCATATATCCATTGTAAGGCGTGATAATAAAGACTCCCGCATGGCCGCCGCACCGCGCTACTTGCGGTCTGAGCTATTATCAGCTCAGATTGTTGTCAACGATGGATTGCTTTTAGAGCGGTGCATGACTGATGATTTCATTTCGATCTTATCATGAACGCTATGCGATTGGGTAGAGCTGTGCTTGATGAGTTCAAAACTCATCAATCGATTGCTTTTCGTTGATCCTAATTGGATAGAATCTTCTTATTCTTATATTGCATCATTTATAACATCTTTATCGCCTAACATCTCATTAATAATTGAATAGGCCAAGCAAGCGATAATCGGACTTTCACTTGACTGCATTGGTTAAGCCAAAAAAGTGATTGCAGCCGGTACATTTCTTCATTTAACTTAGTGAAATCCAAAGCATCAATATGCCAGTGACGGCGTCTCGACAGAGAACCGCCGGAAAATAACAGTTACATCTTTCTTCGCACCTAAGCAAGCGTTCGTTGAAAGCCAAGAAAAGGCTGTAGTTCATGAAGAAAAGTGGAAGCTTTAGTGCTGAATTTTTCTAAGACGCAATCTTATAAATGTTTGTTTCACGTAAAATCCTCGTATTGGTAATGTGAACACGGCGCAGCGTAAACTCGTTTCGTTTCTAAGCTATCTTTATTTCACTGTGCAGACCACAGCTCGCAGGACAAATTTTCGCTCTGTCATACTGAGCTGATAACAAGCTCGAACTTATATGTATATAATAAGTATATATACATATATAGTATATATAGTCAAATGTACAAGACCGTATTGTTTTCAGAGGAGACTCCGACGGCAATTATCGCCCAATCTGCTTGCTGCCCGTTGTCTATAAACTCTTTACTCGAGTCATCCTGAACAGGATTGAGAGAACACTGGACGAAGGACAGCCATGCGAACAAGCAGGGTTCAGAAAAGGATTTAGTACCATGGACCACATCCACACGATCACAAGACTCACTGAAGTTTCGCGAGAGTACAAACAACCACTCTGTCTCACTTTTATCGATATGAAAAAAGCCTTTGATTCAGTGGAAACAGAAGCGGTTATAGAGGCTCTGGATAACCAGGGCGTCCCTACTCGGTACATAATGATCCTTCGTGAGCTATATAAAGATTTCACGACCAGAATATCTCCATTCTACAACAACATCACCATTGACGTAAGAAGAGGGGTTCGACAAGGCGATACAATATCGCCAAAACTATTCACTGCCACCCTACAAAACGTCATGCGAACATTAGAATGGGACGAAATGGGAGTGAAAATTGACGGTCGACAATTAAACCATCTTCGCTTTGCTGACGATATCGTTCTCATAACACCAAACATCAGCCAAGCGGAACGAATGTTGACTGATTTCGATAACGCCTGTGGAAAGATCGGTCTTCAACTGAATCTAACGAAAACAATGTTCATGAGGAACGGATGGGTTTCTAATGCCCCATTCACGCTCAACGGAACGACAATTTCCGAATGCTCCAGTTACATCTATCTAGGTCGTGAAATCAACATGATGAACGACCTAGCCCCAGAGTTGAGCAGGAGGAAACGAGCGGCTTGGGGAACATTTAAGAGCATCGAAGATGTAGTGAAGAGGACAAAGAACATCCGACTCCGTGCCCACCTTTTCGACTCGACAATTATCCCTGCCCTAACGTATGCAGCAGAAACCTGGTCACTACGTAAGCAGGATGAAAGATCACTTGGCGTTATCGAACGCGCAGTCGAAAGGTCGATGCTAGGAGTATCTCGTATTTCGCAAATGAGACAAAGGATCCGAACTTCCGACCTGCGTCAACGATCGAAAATCGGAGACGCCGTTCTACACGCCAGGATATCGAAAATAAGGTGGGCCGGACACGTGATGCGCTTCAACGACAACCGATGGACGAGAGCCGTTACCGACTGGATTCCTCGGGACGTCAAGCGCTCTAAAGGAAGACCACTGACCCGTTGATCCGATTTCTTCACGAAAGCGATGGAAGAAAGATATGATGCTCAGCGAATTCCTAGAGCAAGGAGGTCCCACTGGGCTACTCTTGCACGCGATAGGGAAAAATGGAAGAGTTGCTGGTACCCGCTCGAGTCACTCGACGATCAACGGGACGACAGGTGATACAGGTGATGTCAAAATGAATTTCGAAATACGTTACTGTTAGTAACAAAATATGTTACTATAAGCAGTGGATTATCCTTTACAGAGATATTCAGACTGGCAGGCTATTGCAGAATCCGTACCGCTTGCAACTAATTGACAAGATATTGGTATGAAGTATTTATTCAGCTAACGTTTCGAAGTCTACGTCTTCTTCAGAGCCGGATTGATTTGACCACATAAATCACGGGTGACTGTCTTCACATTGCAAGTATTCGTTGGCGTATTGAGTAATCTCTCTCCATAGTCTCCTTAAGAAAGAAAAAGTATTTTTGCATTCAAAGCAAGAACTTTGATTTTCTTTTGGAAATTCAAACCAATAATAAGCATAGTCATATTTTATCAGAAGCTGATGTAGTTTGACGAGTATGAAAATTTTAGACAGAATCAAACTGATGGCAACTGTAATGCAACGGAAATAAAAGCTCAACTTTCTTCGAAATTTGGATATTGAAAAAAGTTCCTACACTGACACAATACGCACCTTCAATACCTACAATCGTGTCTTTAGACGAATCCAAGATTCAGCTTTGCTTTATGCTCGCGCACCTGATCCTTCCACTTTGATTTTGCATTTTGCAACAGTGTGGCATAAGAGCGCTGCTCTGAACGTTTCCGCATTCTGCTGTGTCGCATCATACTGACTATTATTCACTTTTCAATGATCTGAAAACTATAGCAGTGAAGACGAATAGAGAGGTTTATGAAGTCAATGAGGTAATTCGGAACACCTGCTTTCTCTTAATTATGACCTAAGTGATTCACAATATTCCACAGTTCTCCTTTTTGGTTTGGCAAGGAGAGTGCTCTTCATACTCGCACACAATGCTTGCTTCAGCGATTTCTCCCCTCAGAGCTCAGACATACTGCTCCATTATTATTTCCCGATTCTCATGAAATTCTGATCCGAAAGGCAGTTTATGATTATAGTTTAGAGAGTAAATGGCATCGTGATAGTCTTTTAGATTTCAATTAATATCATCATAACAGCATATATTCGGTTTAATTAGTATGACGGATACATTACTAAAATTCTACTTCCACATACACTCGATGTCGCCTTTTGACTAAATAATCATCGCGTTTACTCAGTCCAGAATCTCGAATACCAAATTTACACCCGGTTCACTAAGTATGACCTCTACCTAAAGTAACATCAAACGAAACGGTTCTCATGGATTATATCGAAAATACATCAAAGCAGAGCACATTTGTGCAAAATCACTGTAAGCACTGTTGGTCAGGTAAGGAAATAAGCGACTATGTGTAATTGCGCTCTTGAATCCTTATATTTTGCCATTAATGCCAATACATAGAGGCAACTATCAATCATCTCAAATGGCAATTTATCGTGACCCCTTAGCACTTGGTCCAAGATGTGACTAACAGTCTTATCGTCTAACTTTGCGATTTCTTCTTATGATGGTTTTGAGGTTGATAATGGTTTTCTACAGCGAAACGTATGGTCGTAAAACAGGGATTATCTAGATGTATTCGAAATTCTTTAAGGAATTAGGAAAACGTTCCAACAAATGAAAGAGCTAATCACTGATATCTAGGATAATTTACATCGAAATCACATCTAGAGATCTATCCACAGTTAAAGTGCGATTCTAGCATGGTATGATACATTTATAATACCGTATATTATACCTAACACAGACACATTCAACAAGTGACTATACACACTCGATCAATAGTACCTTCTTCCTTTCGAGATAGTCGACATTGTGATAATCTCACCTCGAAGTTTTCGGACTAATTGCATGTCTTTAGGCATTATTGTGATACGACGGACATGTATTGCCGCAAGATTAGTGTCCTCGAATAAACATGACAGATAGATCTCGGTCGCTTCCTGTAGAGCCATTAAAGCGGTCGCCTGCCATCTGAACTCCTCAATGATATTATGTTTTCTCAGCACCGTGCTGGCAACCTATTGCGCACCTCTCTTGAACGGTAGGCGTGGAATAATTAACACTGTTGTTCGCTGAAGATGGCACATCTCTCGAAGGGCTTTCACTCCGCGAGCAACATGTCGTGCCGCTTTCAAAACCTTTGGTTGAGTTTCAACGGTGGATGCAATCTAATTTTCGTATCCAACTTCATTTGAGTGGTAATTCTTGGTGCTTCATAGGCAGCTTAGAGGATCTCAATTTTTCTGACGAACCATTCCTGCTTGGTTTTTTGAGAGTGGTCACCGGTCCAGTGTGACACAATTTGTAAAACTTTCACCGCCTGTAAAAGAAATGTTTCGAAGCGGAAAAATAAAAATAACTCCCCATTAAACCTTTGTACTTTTCAATAATTCACAGTTTTTTTCTCTGTATGTCAAACACGAGGTTGTCATAAAGTGGACTTAATAGCCGACTTATCGGTAATTTAGCACTCTTCAGAGTTTGGAAGAATCAGGCTGTCTACAACTTGGTCAGCCAAACACCTCCATCATTTGAACAGGAAAAAAATCACCAAGCCTATTTTCTAGGACAAATAACTTTTGCGCACGAATAACGATACTTTGACATGAGAGATGCATTCACTGTCCACGTGAGAATTTCAAGACTAGCCTCCACTCAAACGTCATAGTTGGAGACTCACAAAAAGCGAACAGTATGCGGAAAAGCTGATTTGTTCTTAAAGCAACTGCAACCTTGGTTTGGCAATTCTTCGCTGGCAAAGCAATGGAGGGATTTGGCAGCTTGGATTGTAGACAACCTCATATTCTTAGGTTCTGAAAAGGGCGAGACCGCCGAAACGTCAGTTACCAGAGTATATAAAATTGTACTAATACGTTGTAAAAAAAGTTTCGTCGCATGCCTGAAAAAATGATTCTAACACATGTATTTTGTGCAAATTTGGGCTCATGAGAATGCTCGTTTCCTTACGTTTACAGAGCCTTCAGAAAGGAACTGCCCAAGGAAGAAATTCGTCTTCTGCTCCACTTCCACTACAAAGTCGGTGTCCACGATTCTGAGGCTTATCGATAAATCTGCAGGGTGTATGGTGAACAATTTGCGATATTTGTGCATCTCAACATTGGTTGAAAAATTTCATGAAGAAAGAGACCGATTTAACGACAACTCCAGAGAGAGACGTTCACGAGAAGTGGATCGCCAAGTAGTCGTCAATCGAAATGAAGAAGATTTATCGATGAGCTGCCGGATGTTGGCTTCTGAGTTTGATTGTGATCCAATGACGATTTGGCACGTTCTCCATGAGACCGGCAAACATTGCATGAAATCCAAATAGGTCCCACACGATTTAGCAATGCATCAGCTGGAATAACGATTCATGCTTGTGTTCGATTGTGTGAGCGCTGCACTCGTGATTAGCTGAAACTGGAACACGTGGTGACGAGTGACGAAGAATGGGTCGTCTTCTATAATCCGCATCGGATATGTGGCTGAACTGTCTTGAAGTGGAAGGAGACTACATCGCCTACTGATGTGTCTTCTGATTGAGCTCAGTTGATGCTCAAATAAATTTTTACTTTTCCCACCACCTTTTATAACAACCTTGTAGTCGGAATACAAAGAAAGACTGTGAGTTAAGTAGTATCTCTCAAAACCGACTATCCAATTACTCGGCATAGTTAGAATAAATCAGTGGTCCCTGATAAGCAGTTCTGATATGGTAATAACAGTATTTACTGAATGCTGGCAATGCAGTACAATAACATTGTGCAGTAATACAGTAAAACAATCCAATAAGAATACAATGACTGACGTTCCGACATTTTGCCTTTTACAAAAAGCCTGGAAAAGTCAAACTTACCTGAAAGCCACTCAGTCAAACACTTTCATGACACATGCAGATAGACGTAGGTACAAATCTTGGACAACATAGTAAAAAAGATTTACTTCAGAACACTCGCAGTTTAATTCTTCTAGGTCCTCCACTTATTCGTTGGAAATCGGAGCTTAAAGCCAGTGTATAAATGAAGCCGCGCTTGAATGAGGTCGGGAAGATTAGTCTGCGGTGTAGTGGGAGGTGACAGTGGCTGCAAGACACTTTCCTTTCCGTTCGTTCTTGGTAATCGCTGTATCTACCGTTTGGGCAAATTTGGGAGTTCTTCTCATCGTAAAAGCGATCATACAATCGGTTACGATTCAATTATCGTTTCACGGCACCTGGAATTACCCCAACTACTACTACCAAAGTATTCAAACGTGTTCTTTTTTGCGTTGTTTTATAGCTGGGATTAATTCGTCAGAAAAAAGAGACTTTTCATTTAGTGCGCCGAATATCCTACAAATCTAGCCCTAGGAGCTCCTACCTAGTCTCGTAGTCATTGAGGATGGCTATTTTTTGTTTGTGTGTGATGGATGAGATAGATGGAATGGAGCAAGATGTTTTTATCATTTGGCTTTCGGTACCACTTAGTGCTATAAGTGCTTTTGGACAGGTTGAATTGTAGTTTCAAAAATGGAAGCCAATTTTCTTGTGGTAGCTTCCCGGTAAAATCTGAGTACTCTGTTTATTCAACAATCAAACATTTGCTCATCGGCTCTTGTGTTGTGCAAGCGACAAAACAATTATCTATATACCTACACTAGAGTAACGGCCAATGATCGCTTTCTACTCTAGAAACAAAAGCTGTGGCAACGGTTGGAATTAGTCTTTGTCCCATTTCCGACCATCTAAAAATTGAGCAGTTTGGGCACTCTTTCAAGAGAGTCATGGCTTGCCGAAATCAAGAACCACGCATTCTATAGCTCTTTCGTGCTCCGTTAGCAGCTTGCAGATGGTTTGCATTGCGGACTTATTCGACACGCTTGTTAGAAAGGCAGTCATGTCGATGGACTCTATCACGCACGCGGTTTTTGAGAGATGTGTTACATAGGCTTTATAGGAAAATTTGAGCGTTTATGAGATGAGCTGGGATGTGTCTTAGGAACTGAACTCGATATTAGGCTGATAAACCACGCTTTTCTGTCCGTTGGCCCGTCCACACAGCTGATGATTGGTCTGACTTTGAATTTTAATTGATTAGTAGATGAAGACCATCGGTTCATACCAACTCAGGTGTGTTAATATAAGTATACGACGTGACATAATGGTAGGCCAATTTTTGTCAAGAAAAAATGAAGGCTTCAGACAAGCCGAGTTTGCCATTTATATTCATTAACTGTTCAATTTTCAATATTGGTTTTGAATTCCTTCTCAGATTATGGGTGATATAGTGCAACTTCTTCAGAGCGTTTTTCGTTATCTTAACATACAATGATGAGGAATAACTACAAACCCCCGTCCTTACCCCTTTTAATCTTTATCTTATTAGCTCGCGTGTCTGATTAATGCCGTTTTTCTGTTCTGGTGTGAGGTTGGAGCTACGGTTTTTGCTCTATAGTGCCTACAAATTGCGGGAGTTCGTCGCTAATATGCGAAAATTGATATTTATTAGTTGTTGATATCTTGCTACCTGAAGAACGTTCGAGAAAAAGGCGATGTTGATATTACTGATACATCTCGCTAATCATATTTCTTAGATGATTCTAGTCTACCTTTTTAGCTGAGTCAGTCGCGAAGCTCTTGCAAATTGCTTAAGATCCTACGCATGGGTTCCCTAGAAATGGGTTGTGATGGTGTGAAACGTAGGCCCACATCTAATAGCGGGCATATTGTTAAGGAGAGTCAAATCTCTAACACGATGACTCTTTATTTGTCTGGCACATTACTGATATTGAGTTGACTTCTGGAGCTTTCGTTAACGGTGCTGTGATGTCTTATTGAAGCTAGTCTATGCAATTTGTATGACAGGTTTTCAATTTTTTGCGTGAAGCTGCTCTAACATCTGTCCATACAGACTCGCGAATTAAGAATGATTCACACCTTAATGCTCCTCCAAAGGCAATTCTCCAAATACTGATCAGAATGAAATTCTTCCGACTCGCATTCATTCAACTACGCATGCATCTTGTACTGCGTGCATCGAAGATATTCACGCAGTAGCAGGCCTTGAGCGTCTTCGGTGCTTACATACCAACATCAAGCTATGACTAGGACGAAGTCGAAGCGTTCTTTGCGGACCTCGAAATATTCTTCAGAGATGACCATACCTTCTCCAAATTCATTTTGAAGATTTTAACGCGAAAAACTGCACCTAGGAGAACGCCTGAAGAACGCCACATTGAGACCCACGGACTAGAATGGAATGAACAGGGTGAGAGGCTATCTGAGTTTATCATGGCGATCCAAACCATTCATGGTAATTCACAAATTCAAAAGCCTCACTCCAACGGTGGATGTAGAAGTTTCCCAACACAGAGTACCATAATGAAATAGACCACATCTTAGTAAATCGAAAGCTTTGCCTGACCGATGCCGCTGTTGTTTCTCTTTGCCTGACCGATGCTGCTGTTGTTTCTAAGTTCTACACGGTATCAGACCATCACCCCTTCGTGCAAAGCTCCGTTTACCGCGCAAGGAGAGAAAGCCATCGAATTCAAATAACGAAATCCCTGAACTACCACAAACTAGGATGTATTCAAATCATTAGCGCGCTCTTGGGAAGATACTATTGCCGACAACATCGACGCAGAAGACAACCGTCTCGTAAAAAATCTTCGCGTTAACGCTAGAAAGCCGAGAGTCTTAAAGTCACGAAGGGACGCTTGTCTTTGCAGAAACTCGAGCTGATACGTTAACGTGGAGCTGCACGAGCTGAAGGTAACCTACGTCTGAACATGAGAAACGCTGCAGAGAAGCGTTAGAAAATTACCTCAAATAGGAACAAACAACAATTATGGCAGAAGCCGCAGAATCTGAGAAAAGCATACGCAAAGCGCAGCGAAGCTTAGGCAACTACAAGACTAAGCTGATTGCTCTCCGGAGCCCTGACGGGGCACTTGCACCTCCTAGAAGGGCAGTAGAGAACAACATCCACCAATTCTACTCGAATCTCTTTGCTAGCCATGTAATTTTGTTGTCATATAGATTGAAAGAGAATGAGTCTGTTGTTCCATCGGTCCTCCCTTCCAAAATCCGACATGCAGTATCATCGGTGAAGAACAGAACAGCATTCGGTCCAAAAAGGATTAGACCGAAACACTCATCATCTTCATATTGTTTCACGAAAATACAAACTGGCGCTCTGTCTCACCTTCATCGATTTGAAGAAAACCTTTGATTCAGTGGAAACAGAAGCCGTTATAGAAGCTCTTGATAACCAGGGCGTCCCTACTCGGTGCATCTCGGTCCTTCGTGAGCTACATAAAAATTCAACCACCAAAACATCGCCCTTATGCAGCAATTTCACCATCGAAGCAAGAAGAGGAGTTCGACAAGGAGATAGCATTTCGTCGAAATTATTCCTGTCACCCTCCAAAATAGCATACGAACATTACAATGGGACGATAAAGGATAAAGGATAAAGCGTTGATCAACCCTGAGGGATGCGCCATGCATTCGACTTCAATTTTAAACTTCGTTTGAGGTGATTGAATGCATATCTGGCCTTTACATTGACTCGCGGAGGCCTCCCGCTGAACCGAGTCAGTGCTGCTTATCCTCCCAGACAAGTCTGAGATCTGTCTGGTACCAATTTACCGACCCCGGAGGGATGGATAGCTTGGTGAGCCATGAGCGCGAGATCGAAACACTGACCTCGTGTGCGACGAAGGGCACCTCTAACCACTGCTCCACATGCGCTCTGGGACGATAAGGGTGTGAAAATGGACGGTCGACAATTAAACCATCTTCGCAATGCTGATGATATCCTCCGCATAACACCAAGCATCAGCCAAGCAGAATGAATGTTGACCAATTTCGACAACTCCTCTAGAAGGACTGGTCTTCGACTACATCCAACGAAAACAGTATTTATAAGGAAAGGATGAGTTTCGAATGCCTTAATTCGCGCCCAGCGAAACGAACATCTCCGAATGCTCTATTTGCATCTACCTAGATCGTGAAATCAACATGATGAATGACCTGACTTCAGAGTTGAGCAGGAGGAAACGAGAGGCTTGGCAAACGTTCACGAGCATCGAAGATGTAGTGAAGAGAACAAAAACATCCGAGATCCGTGTCTACCTTTTCGGCTCGACGATTATCTCTGCCCTAACTTACGAGCAGAAACCTAGTCTCTACGTAAGCAGGATAAGAGATCACTTGGCGTTATTGAACGCGCAGTCGAAAGGCCGATGCTAGGAGTATTCCGTATCTCGCCAATGAGCGAAATGATCCATAGTTCTGACTTACGTCAACGATTGAAGATCAGAGATGCCGTTCTACACTCCAGGATATCGAAAATAATGTGAGCCGGAGAAGTGATGTGCTTAAACGACAACCAATGGACGACAGTCATTACCGACAGGATTCCTCGAGATATCAAGCGCTCTATAAGAAGACCGCGGATCCGGTTGAGCGATTTCTTCACGAAAATCATAGAAGAAAGATATGATGCTTAACCAATCCTTAGAGTAAGGAGGATCAACTAGGCTACTCTTGCGCGCGATGGGGAAAAATGGAAGTGTTGCTGGTGCCTGCCCGAGTCACTCGACGATCAACGGAGCGACGAGTGATACAGGTGATTAATTTCGGCATCGAAGCGGCTATTCAACCGTATGATTTGCGCGTGCTGATCGATGGACTTTGCTCACAAGAAGCCTTGCCAGGATCCGCATGAGCTCACCGAAGCACAAGCTGCCAGAAGAGAGGAGATTTCTCACCAACTGCTCAAGAATTCATTGAATGCCCGATTCTGGCAGAAAAATATGACATTCGACGAGGAATGGGTATTCTTAGACAATTACGATGGAAGCCAGCGCTGGATTAAAAGGCTATGAAACGCCATCTTCCTCAAGGCCTAATCAATTTGGCAAGAAAGTCATGATCTGCGTGTGGTAGAACTTCCAAAGCGCTCTGCATTTTTAGTTGTTTCCTAATGCCAGTGTCGTCAATGTTGAGATCAACTTCTAACAGTCGAATCGCATCAACAACAAATTGAAAAGAAAATATCTAAGACTAATCCTACGAAGGCGTACTTTGTTTCAGCAGGGCAATGCCAAACTGCATACGGCTAAGAAGACCAAAAACAAGAGGAAGAGTTGGACGGCGTCAAATTTTTCCGCGCCTCGCTTACACTTTGGACGTTGTTTCATCCGATCGTGGCCTCAGCCGATCAATGCACCTTTTTTGAATGGCCATCAATATCAATCATTTAGTGAAATTAAAGAAACATGACAAGAGTTTTCACTTCGAAAGAGGCGGAATGGTGCTTCGGAGCAGATCCGGTCTTGCAAAACGATGGCAAAAAGTCGTGGTGCAATGGTACTCTTTACTACGAAGAACAGTTACTGCTGTTCTTGATGTTGATCTGCGCATGTGAACGAAACTTTTAATATTTCTAAGAACTTTTTGCCTAACTCTATATCCCAATCTTACAGAAGCGCAAAAAACAAAATGCTATAGGCACGCGAACTAATGAAATCAGGATTCATTAGAGTATCACTTAGTGATAAGGATGAAGAGTTTGTACCTTTTCCTCATCAATAGGAAGCTGAGGTAACGAAAATCACTTCGAGGACAACACTCTCTATCGTCCGTTATCTGAAGAGGACTTCTGAAATTAATATCGAAAATTGAACATGGAATGGATTGATATGAAGTACTCGGCTCGTTTAACTCTTCAGTTTCTCTCGACTGAAAACTGATCTACCTTTATGTCCCGTATTATTCTTACTTATTAAATCACGGAAATTGTTGCGCATTGATGATCTTGGGTTTACTAACCGATCCAATTTCAAAGTTAGATCTACCACTAGCTGTGTGGAGGGGTAAACGGATAGGATAAAGTAGTCTATAAACCTAATACTAGTCCATTTGCTACAACGCGATCCACTCATCTCACAAGCACATAAATGCTCTTAAACCGTCTATGTAGTGCATATTCTAACACAACGAGCGTGGTGGATTCCCTTGACTTGACCGCCCACTATAAAAATGTGTATAGTGAGTCCACAGTGCAACCCATCTGCTAACTCTCAATGCAAAACGAAAGAGCTATGAAGTTGTATGGCTTCCTCTTTCGACAAGTCATGGCTCTACTGAAGGACTGCCTAAGCTGTTTAGTTTCTAAATGGTCCGAAAATTATTTGGCACAAATTAGAAGGCTGGCAATGGGACAGTGACTGCTCCAATCCTTGCTATAGTTTTTATGCCCAAGCTGGAAGCTCCTATAATCGATCACCGGCGTTTACTCTGCTGCGGATATATAGACGATTGCTTTGTCGTCTGCCCAACGCAATGGAGATGGATAAATGTTCTGAGTTGTTGAATGAACAGAGTACATAAATTAATACCTTAATTTTGAGTAGATCCTTTCATTATTATTTGAGCCAGCATGTCATGTGGTCTGGTAAAGGCTCTTGTACAGCCCGAGACACGTGTTTCGTCCTTACAGACTCATCAGCCGGGCAGAACCCGTCGTCTGTCGATCTTTTCATAGTCAGTTCTCTTGGGAGCGTCACACTCCTCATATATAGTTATCGACGACCTACGTTTTACACCAGCTAAAATACCAGCCAGTTAGCAATCGAGTGCGAAAACACTCATTGACGTTAAGTCAGACCAGTTGCGACTACGATAGGTGAATGATGACCGCGCAACACCAAGCGAGACTTTTGCAGCTTAGTACGGATGAGATGAAGCCGTAGTGCTGCAGATCGGTTGATATGAGTTGTCTCAGTGTGAGCATATGTCGACTTGAAACATATTATTGCGAACGAAGTCTCCAAAAGAAAATAGTCGTTTGTATTTCAGGTTAATGACGAATTAGAAGTTCTCCGAAGAAATGGATATTAAGTCGATAAAGTGAAAAATTCGCAAGTAAGCTTGCAACTCAGCGATCTTCGTCTTTGAAATTCGTAATTTCATGAACAAAATCGGATATTCAAAATAAAGACATAATGGATAAGTGGAAACGAACAAATCGTGTGACACAAGGAAAATGATGACGGAAAGTGCTAGAGACAAGAAGATGGGAATAGATCAACCAAAAACTCATAAGTGAAAGGAGTTTGTAGTCCATCATTCAATACTGAACCCTTTTTAATGCTCATCAGATTGCAAAATAATGCTAATTATGAATCAGTAGGACCATGAATATATCGAGATGTTTTCGAATCAAAATATTCTAATGAAAGAAGCGATAATATGAAAGTAACCAAACACCGTAATGCAACAATATGTTTTGAGCCTAGAATGAGGTCTGTTATAGGCACTTCTACAGTGCAACGCATGTGCTTCTACTTTGATTTGTTCTGCAAATGTAATGAGATGTCTGGCATACGATGTCCAGTTATATATGCAGTCGACTAGGAGATGCTTTACGACTTCCAGAAGCTCCACTCATCCACTCAAACACTATCCCTTTTGTCACCACTCAGCTTCATTCCCTTCAGGCTAATCTACACCCACGAACATTTTTCAGGAATACGAATTTTGCGAAGGAGACAGCACTGTTTCTATCTCGTCAGCACAAAATACAAGACTACTCGTGATTTTTCCAGAACTGGATGCGACACGAGGAGGAAAAGTTGTAATACCAAAAAGGTAGTCATTTTATACTCTCGTAGTAGGTAAAAAAAATCATCATTGGGCTCAGCACTATCTTTCCGTGTGATCTAAAAAGTCTTTCATGTTTTCTTCAGTTGCAACAGAGTACAATAATGATACAATAGCTGACGTTTGGCGCATTTCGCCTTCATCAGAGCCTGAAAAGGTCAATATAGATTGGCACTTCATTCAGTTTGATATTCTCATAACTGGGGCAGAAGTAAAAAACGAAATTGAATTGCATAGTGCAAGCTTCACAGGCAGCTGACGTTTGGATATTTTTGAACTCTTTCAATTACTCATTAGAGATCAGGAATAGGTTAGAATTCGCTTGGTTCGAATTACAAGAACTACTTGACTCTTTTCTGATATATAGCGACAAATGAAGAAGCGACTCCTTTTGCTGAACAAGAACTTCCCACAGAGTCTTAACAATCATTTTGATAAAAGTTTTATGTTTTAAGGAAGTGTCCATATATCGAAAAATCACTTTTATTGTGAAAGAGAACTTACTTCTAGCTGTCATATAACTTCGTTTCTTTCTTTTTTTCACCTATGCTTTTCTATCTCCCACTATGTCTGCTTTGTGAAAAGACTTTTATAGACCGTTCTACAGTGGAAAAGGGTACGTTTTACACTTCGTAGACAATAATTTCTTTTTTTGCTTAGTTCACCTGGGAACGACTTTTCTGCATTTGTTTCAACTTCCAGTTCAAAACTTCGATTTCGTACTTCCTTTTAGCTGCGAACAAGCCGGTAAAAAACAGAGTGAATTGCTTTTCTCACAGCTTCCTTTTCAGTCAAGCAATTAACCAGAGTAATGATAATAGATCGACCTATAGCTGAATGATGCAAACTATTTAGTGTAGTGATGCGGTGGCGAACAGTGCTGCTTTGACAATACTGTTGTACATGCTCCAATGAATTCAAACGTGTGATCAGCTTTCCGATGCGGAATATATCGAATTGAAAGCCCAAATTTCTAAGAGTCGTTCTTGTTGGAAAATCTTTTACTTCTGAACCATTAGAAATCATTCAAAAGTTCAAATCTCAGCAACTTCGATATTGTGTTTGCTTTCCGAAAGCTAAAAGCCTCTTTTATTGTCTTTTAGCAGCGAAAATATTATCATGTTTCACTTTCAAGTTTCCTTGTTTGCTCGGCTGAAGTCTGTGGTTAGCTCACTGGACTTTTGATAGTCATTCGATAGCTCAAATTTCAACTATTTTGATGCAAAATGTTCAAACACCATTCTTAGCATCAGAACTGTCGAAATTTCGGCTACGAATAACTATCAAAAGTCCATCGAAAAGTCTTCCACAGGGCCAAACCGAGCAACAAAGCATTGAGTGCAAAACTTAATATTATTTTGGCTGCCACAAGACAATAAAAAAGCTTTTGAGAAACCAAACACAATATTGAAATCGCCGAGTTTGGGCTCATGAATGAGTACTAACGTTTGACAGAAAAATGTACAGGCGAGTAAGGTCTCTAGAAATTCATCTATTCAAATGGATACATTTCCTCCCGAAAGCCTAAAAAGCGGCGTGTTGATGAATCTTCTACAGCAGCACCTTTACTTGATTCACTGATCACATTTCGATCGTCCTAAAGTAAACGTGCTATGGCAGGCATATGCTCTATTGTCCGAAAATTCCCAGAAAGAAAAGAAGGAAATAATTTGAACCAGGGAAGCGCCAATCGACTGCTGCATTCGAAGGACTCTTTAACCGCGTGTAAACACTATAGCGTACACCAGGTCGAATGTTTAGACCTCATAGATGGCTAATCAAATCTATACTCAGCCTATACATCGACATGCGAGGTCCTGCAAATGTATGGCACGAGTTTTTTATCCCTCTGGACAAGTCTCGTGCATTTGCGATCTGTCGAGTAATAAAGGGTTAGTTCGCTCTTATCGCAGTATGAACAAAAGGGTACTGCAAGGTTTTTATATTCAACAAGCACCCACTTTGAAATTTCGAATCTTTTTTTTTATTCGTCCATTCATTGACTGTATTAGCCACGTCATTAGTTCATGCATGAGTCGGCTTCGTGGTAGTTATGTTCAAACGGTGTAAGTGCACTTACGGAAACTTTTAATTCAATATACGCATACCGTGCAAATAAAAGTGTACGTAAACAATTAAGTGCATTCTGAGTAAAACAATTTTTCAAGATTTCGAGAGAGACATTACTTTTCCGGAAGGGACAAACTTTTAGTTAGTCTAAGCTCATAAAAAGTAGTAAAGGTACCACAAGTATTTTCACAATGACCACCTGCCTATTTTTTCAAGGCACTATCTCCTTCTTTCAAAGATTTTTCTACCTATCATAGACAGCTTTCAGCACATTTCAGTGACCAACAAAGTGACACGCAACGAATGTTTCTATTAAAGATCTTGATGTCATGAAAATGCAAAAACCACTATTTAGATAAGTAGTCTAAATGGATAGCGATTGAATTCTATTATATATCTTGTATGATAAAGTTCAACAAATATCCGCACACATGTTTAAGTTTCTCTACTCTAAGATTCAAGAGTTCCTTGAAGTTTTGCCGATAAATAGTGTAATGTAGTTCTTAGATCCTTTCATTATTATTTGAGCCAACATGTCATGTGGTCTGGTAAGGGCTCTTGTACAGCCCGAGACACGTGTTTCGTCCTTACAGACTCATCAGCCGGGCAGAACCCGTCGTCTGTCGATCTTTTTATAGTCAGTTCTCTCGGGAGCGTTACACTCCTTATAGAGAGTTGTCGACGACGTACGTTTTACACTCTATGTCAGGCGAAATTTTCACCTAACACAAAGTGTTTTCGCACTCGATTGCTAGCTGCGCTGGTATTTTTATCATATTATACCTTTCCTTCGAGTGCTTTATTAAGACCACGCTCAAATTTCAATATATCCTTTCATATATATATATATAATATATATATAATATATATATATATAATATATATATATATATTATATATTATATATTATATATTATATATTATTACACGTGTCTCGGGCTGTACAAGAGCCCTTACCAGACCACATGACATGTTGGCTCAAATAATAATGAAAGGATCTATTGAAATTTGAGCGTGGTCTTAATAAAGCACTCGAAGGAAAGGTAGTTCTTGGAATTTTTTTCTCAAGACTCATTGAAAATAGCTATACTGTCACACTGCTGCTGATTTTTTCATAATATTCAATTTCCTATAACAAGCCTTTCCTACGGTTTTCAAACATTTTATCTTTGTTATCTATATATATATATATATATATATATATTTATATATATATATATATCTTTATCTTTGCTTCTACTTATTGAAAAAACCAAAAATAATCTTGAAACTATTTTTAGTTCTTCTATCATTCGTTTCAAGTGTTTTCTTAAGAAATCAGCTCAAATTTCAATATGCGAAAGAATCATTTTTGAGCCACGCATGTCATATGGTCTGTTAAAGATGGGCTGACTATCGGGCTCTATAGGTCAGCCCATCTTTAACAGACCACATGACATGCGTGGCTCAAAAATGACTCTTTCGCATATTGAAATTTGAGCTGTGGTCTTAAGAAAACACTCGCAACGAATTATATAATTTATTGAATATACTAACCAAGAGCAATCGAGTGTACAACACTCTGTGTTCGGTGATAATTTCACTGGACATAGAGTGTAAAACGTTCGTCACAGCTAACTCTTAGTGTGGGGAATGAGCACCAACGGAGATTAGCAAAAAGCGAGACTGGGTAAGCGCCCGACTGACGAGATCGTAAGATCAAAACACGTGTATCGGGCTCTATAAGTCAGCCTCTTTAATAGACCACATCACATGCGTGGCTCAAAAACGATCTTTGGCATCTAATTCTTCTATCGACCGCTTTTTGTAGACCCGCTCAAAATGATGTAATCTGATAAGATATAACATATTTAGAGCTGTTAGGTCTAGTGCTATACAGATACTTGTTTCGTCCTATTGGGACTCATCTTCAGCACCCTCCCTCGGTTCAGGTGATCCCCAAGGTTGAATAATCCTCTATAGAAGAGAATTCTCATGATTAATCCTTTATAGAGGATTATTCAACCTGAGGGATTTGATGAATAGGGGAAGGGTGCAACTGATGAGTTTCAATATGACGAAACAGGCGCCTGTATACCACTAGCCAACAGTTCAAGACATGTTAAATCCTTATCAGATTATTTCTAGCATTGATTTTAACTTCAAACAGCGATCAGTAGGGTCAGCACGAAGTAAAATGCAAGATCGAAATCGCTTTTTATTCAAATATCTACCTATTACACTCTATTACTTCCATTATACTATGATTTTCGCGCATTAGCTTCCTTTTGAAAAGTAGATGCTTCTGTTGTTTTTACTCCATGTACAGAATGGTGCAATGCCGACAGTCGTAAGTTAATCCCTGTTAATCTCAATATCTGATAGCAGGAATAACCTGTTCACCTGAAAACTCTTTATTCTACCAAATGATTGAAAAGTACTGTTGCAAAGTAATGTGAAGTTATTTCTGAAAATGCGACGTGTTGGGAATGACTTCCACATTTATTAGGTTTATAAGACGACTTCGCCGCTTTTTTGCTGTAATAATAGTGAAAATAAAGATATTATATAAGTTCTCTTCTTATTTCAAAGTGCCTTTAGAGCGCTATTTATTCTTAATTTAATGCATAAAAATATATCAAGTGATTGTTTTTACAGGACTTTAAAGACCACTACCTTTGTCACCCCAAAAAAACGCTATTTGTGGGAATTTACCTTGCACATTTATTAGCCGAAAGTAACTGAAATTGCTTGATTAAGGTGTCGTTCAATTGTATATTTTCTTGTCAGCATTTTTCTATATAATTTGCCTCCTGTACTTGTTTGCACACATACATTCAAGCTCTTATGCCCAGACGTGATGGTATGAACATGTAGGATATACGCCAATTTGTGCGCGCGGAGACAGAGAACTTCTCACCTGGACGAGCCTGTGAATCAGGATAGCTAGAGAGCTCACCATCTCAGCACACCTACGTTTCTCTATAAGTACATAGTTACTCTTGATTTCGCTCCATTCCGCTGTTCACTATTACGAATGGAAAACAAAACTCCTACGTAAACAATTTGAGAACGATCACATGTAGAAGATCTATAGATTTGGAGTTTCTGATGTAAAACATAAATTTCAAATCATGATCAAAATATGAAGTGATTTAGACGTGGGCTGATGTTCTCATCGTGTTGATTATACGTATAGAGAGCACTGATTTATTAATGCATAGTCAGAAAAGTGGTGTTCGCATTGAAATCTATGCGTAATCAGCTGCTAAACGTGCAAAGATTTCTCTAGACGTTTCTTTCCACACATTCATCGTTTGTAATAAGCCCATTTGAAATATTATCACACCGGCCACAACGAAAATCGTGCGAACGAGCTCAGCAGCCACAACTCATATAACAACCATGAAAACTGTCTAAATAGTTTTTCACGTAGTTCTGAAGAATATGACATGGACGGAAAAATTGCACCTTCGCAATGATCTCAGGACTCGTATAGATCGACCTTACAAAACATAATGCCACCACTAAAACATCAAACAAAATTTTGAAATTTTGGAAATTCTTGAGCCAAGTTCATGGCGCCATTTGCTATCATCTTCATTATGGTTTGTTTTTGAATCACATTAAATGAAATAGGAAGCATATTTCATCACAAACATAATCTTTTTGTTCTTATTCAAATGTAATTTGATTTATCACTGACTGATGTACGTTAACATTTGAGTTCTTTCCTCTAATAAGAAGTTTCTCTCTAAAAATAATCACTTCGAAATATTTTCTATTATCTTTTTTTCTTAACTTCATATAATTCGAGCCAAGTGTAGCACTATAATAAACATGTGCGTCTTAAATTATAAATGCAAACGTCTCGATATCTGCTTATGTAATTGAGCTTGAAATCTAACCAGCTTATCGAATAATCCTGGTTATCAGGAAAAATTCCACTGAATCTGAGTTATAGAACATGTCCGAATTTGAGCTTTACACCTATGAAAATATAACAACACAAGTATAATAAAAAAGCATAGTTGTTCATTATTAGAGAGTGTACATCTTTAATCTCCTTCATGTTTTTCTCGAATTGTAGGCAAACCTTTTTCTAATGAAATAGTAGCTTTATGCTATACTTATAATGTATACATATTCTTGTGCTACAATTATGGTATATACATCTCCTTTCCCAAGTCGTTTTCTGTCGTATATTCTGAACACCGTGTAAAAACTGCTATAGTTGTTTAGATATGCCGACATCTAATTGTTCTGGTTGTTGATGTTATTCTGTTCCGACTATTAGATGTTGTTGATCACTTTCTATTACGTATCTTAATATGAAGGTATTGAGCTGGATTTAAGCTTAATGGAGTGGTATAACCCAAATATTATGTAATTTCACACCTTTGTCTGCAGCTATGTGATTGTGTCAACAATTAGTAAATCAAAAAGTTCTTGATTCAATCTTTCAAAGTGATTCGAAAAATACAGCAGATCGATATCGCTGAAACTGAAAAAATGAGATGGTTGAAAAAACGCGAGAACTGAAAAAGTGCTTCTTACGGAAATTTTGATAAAGTTCTTCTCGATTACAGAAAGGAGCAGAATAATATATTAAATATCGATTTTCAGATTTCTTATAATCATTGTGCAAACGCTGTGACTAGAATGTAAGTCTTCTTGTAACTGATCCGGTCATGGATACCTACAAATTTTGTACCTAACAACAAATGTGAGGTGCCTTTTAATCAAGCGATTAGCACTCGCTTAGCAATAAAATTGGATTTTACTTCAAACTAAGTGTTTCGGCATCAAGATAATTCCCTAGTGGTGCACTCGCTTAAGCAACGTACTCAAAACTCTCCGATAAGCTAAATTCTTATGGTATTGAAACAGCCAAAATAGGAGATGAAATTCTCATAATGACAATTGTATAGTTATTACCATAACTTACTACGATTCATACGATCCAATGACTTTTCATTATTAAATCACATACATTTTTGATTCGTTCTTACCGTTTATTGCAGTTCGATGTCCATACTTAGCTCACGCGCTACTTCGTACGTACAAAAAATGTTGATGTGACGGTTCCAGATGATCTCTCCAAAGTTTAAACAAAAATCACCAAATTCTGGCTATCTATTATATTTACTCAAATCTGTTTTTCAATTTCGAATATACTTCTCACTTTATTCTGCAAATCTTATATGTATCGAAAATCGCACAAAAGAAGCGATCTTGAAAAGACTGGCGAACTTCTCAAAAAAAAACGCAGAATTCCTGGCTTTGAAATGTCGAGGTTTACTCACTGTTGTTACAACTTTTTCACCGAAGAATAGTTCATTAGCATCTCATTCTTCTCAACAATCAATCTTCCCAACAATTGATCAAGAATTGCTCCAAAGTTTTTTCTTTTATAATTGAATAGGTTCTGATGTAATTTAAACGTTTTTATTCCATCACCATTATTATAGCCTACATTACTGACCTACTGGAGTGCATTACGGTGTTGCCGTACGATTTCTGTTGAAAATTAAATGAGAGCATCGTTTGACGACGTTTTGTAGTTAGTGAATATAATTTTATATGAAATGATTGATATGAGCGTAATATAGTAAGTCTGCGATGGAGTACGAAATAAGGACATATTTTTGAATCTTAGTTATTCACATATCTCCGCTTTGAGTTCCACTTACTTAGTGGCAATTTTTTGACGTTACACCTAGAGGTTCGTGGAATGTTATATTTCCAGCTTAGTGACGATTAAATATCTGATATTCTATTCATCGCCTGCGAGTAACAATTCAGTCGTTATATGAGTTTTGGCACTGGAGCACTAAACATCAAATTTATCAGCCAGAAGTAGATAAAATTGAATGATTTCGGTATCGTTCAACAACACTATTTCTTGCGAACATTTTGGTATACAACTTGCCCTCCTATCGACGGCCCGAGCGCGACTGATCTTCCAGACTCTTCTCTCCGGCTTTGGACTTCGCGAAACACCTCCTAGCCGTCCTTTCTGCAACCGTAACGTCGTCCCAAGCTCCATTAATCTTGCGCACAGTTTTACTAACATTTTCCCCTACGCGCCATTCGTGCAAGAATAGCATAGCGAATTCCTTCCCAAGACCGTTCCATCTTGAAGCAGGTATAGGCAGATTGTATACCAACGTATTTTCAAGAAAATGTGCAATTGAACATTACCAAACCATGCAGTTTTGATTGCTTCTCGTTGAGCAACTTGTTGTTTATCGTTCTAGTGCTAAAACTTATGGGAAGACTTAATATTTTACATATTATACCACACAAATACTTTTTGTTCAGGTCCTACAGATCTTTTCACACTACATATGTATACATTATATATAAATTTGCATATATATACATATGTGTACATATATAACTACATGCATATATGTGTGCACATTTATACGCATAGGGTGCTCAAAAAGTTCTGATAATTTTTATTTTGTCAATTTTAGCACTGATATGGTATTCTTATGATGTTTATAACTTCACTAAATTCTTTGTTCAACCTGGTCTAAAATCCGCATCATTTATTTGTCTAATTTCTGGTGTGCTCAAGTTACGGGTCGTAAAAAACCAACGTATCGCAGTAGTTCAGCGGCACAAGATCGGAATGACAACAGCCTACATTAAAAAAAAACTGGTTTCAAACCAGCAACTGTCCACAGAGCCGTGAAACATTTTAGAGAGACTGGAGAAATTGAGGACCGTTCTCGAAAATGCCGTCCAACCACCCCGTCTACTCCGGAAAACACCAAAGAGATCCGTTGCCAAGTTGGACAAAATGCGGCAGCGTTCATTGCGCAAAATGGCTCGGGAACTTCGAAATCGGCGAGTGAAGCGCCCGCAAAATTGTCAAAAATATGTTGAAGCTGCGCGGTTACAAGGCCCTCGTGCTCACGTTCTGGACAAAAAAATGAAAGAAAAACGGTTTCCAACAGCTCACCGAATAATTCGCTTGATAGCTGTTACTCGTGGTGCCTTTCAAGGATGAGGAGATATTCACAGTCGGATCACTCCACAATCATCAAAATCGACGTCGACTTTTCAAGAAGGGTCAGCAGAACTCCGCAGTAGTATAAACCATAAGCTGTGGTCATTTTCTGGCCTCTGGGATGCTCTTCGCAAACATTTGCGCCACCGGAAAAACGCCACTGGTCTTCATCGGCAGAAACTTCAAAATTGACGCTGCGAGCTATCAGCAGCAGGTTTTACGAGTGAATTTTTCAGCAGTTTTTTAGTTTTTCAGCAACCCAAGACACAAGGACGCTCCGAAACATAGAAATTGTTCATGAAGCTGATCATGGTCGCCGGTTGTACAGTACAAGTGGCATTGGGTTGGCAAAAATTTTTCGGACTTTTTCGCTTTTGCTATTTTTCAAACACTTAGGCTCTCGATTTTGCTATCGCATAAAGCAGCTTTTAGCGGTCATCTTGATTCACTGATACACCTGTTTTATGGTGGAACTGTCCCAAGAGCAAAAACGATTGTTGATGCTACACGTATATCGTTGCGTGCTAAAGCAACACTTGAACTCAAATGATCTTCGTATAGCATCAGCAACGGTTTTTCTTGGGAAAATTTTATCTTAAGACAAATGGATAAATGTTATATATCAAAATAACCGCAAGAAGCTGCTCTGAGCAATTTAAGAAAAAAAAAGGAAAGATTTATTGCCCACCCCACAGCACCACAAATGGCAAATTTACAGCTCATAGAAAGGAACATTTATATGGTAAAAATTGCTCAACAACAGCTTGCTCATAAGTTCCCTACAACGTTATATAATGGAAGCCATTTTTCCAGGCAAAAAAAGGATTAAGCTTTCAAAATTCACAAGTCCTCGCAGGAATCATTCGCCACGCATCCGACTTCATTGAGCATTTTTGAAGTGACTGAATGCATATCTGACCTTCACAACGATCGCGCTGGTCTACTGATGAATCAAGTCAGTGCTGCTGTCCTCCCAGACATGTCTGGTAACAATTCATCGACCTCCGGGTGATCGAATGGCTGGTGAACCTTGAGAAGGTACCGAGCATTCGCACACGTGTACGCCGCAAAAGCACCTCTTACCGCTGCGCCGCACGCGCCCTTTTCTGTTGCAGCGCACTATCATATATGAATGCTGTAGTAGAAGTTAAGTTCTCCTTTTGTCAACTTAATACTCATTTCGAGTATAGAATCAGCAAAAAAAACGTGATGATATGTCTGCTCACTGAAGTTAACGGAAGTTCAAGGCTTTCGAGACCAGGGAGCTAATCTTCTGCATCACTAACCCCACTGTTACATTTATTAATAGAGTCTGCTGCGTCTAACGACGGCACACCGAGTTTAGACGTCACTGTTAGACCCAATACGCAGTGGATTACAGACGCAGAGGGTTGTGTCTATGGTGGGAAAGATTCAAGTACGTAACAATCACTAATCAACTGGTAATGAGTGGTCATAGTGACATTCAAGCAAAATCAATAATGAAGTGAACACATACCTTGTGTCCATCCAACGGAGAATATCAGCGCCAGCAAATACTAAAAACAGAATAACACGACCTGGTGTGTAAAGAATGGTCGAGAAAAGCGACTAGTATTTCGCCAAAACAGGAGATGCAGTTTGCTCAGAGCTTTTCGTATCATTGGAAAAGCACACGTTAGTTTTACATACCAAAAAAACAGAAGTCACTTTCTCAGCATGTTCGGGGTATTGATTAAAAGGTGCTCTGCGACACACGTGGGTCGATTAGTCGATTGTTCTAAACAGCCTTCAAACTTTTCCAAGCTCTCCATTCCTAGAGGTTTGCTGGAATGGTAGGAGGCTTATCTGGGAGGATAGCAGCACTGGATACAACAGTAGGTCACCGTCAGTCACTGTGAAGGGCCAAATATGTATTCAATCACCTCAAACACAACGCCGAGAGCTTTACTCATTGTCCTTTAACATCGAATGGTGCCTTTCCGATAAGCGCACACATTTCATCGACAACCGCTGTAACTACGGAGTTCAAGAACTGATAGATAACTAGAAAATGTTTTAACCTGTCATAGTACGGGTGCAGATAATTCTCAAAGGAGAAATCAACGATGCATTGTGGAGGGCAAGCGTCTCCTAACACTTTGCGTATGACAGGCCCACAGCGTTTAGCTCCGCCTCGTGGCAAGCAACAAGCACTCCGTAGAGCCGAGTGGTTACTGATGTCGGCTATCGCGAGGCTTAATTTGATCTCCCACCAGGCCCTTCACAGTGGATTTATTGGTGTAAAATGGTACTGCAGATTATTTTCTAACGTTATTATTATAGCAAAAAATAAACGCTGACTTGTCTAAGAACTGACTTGAGTTTGGTACGCAAGATTCATGAGGTAACAACGTATATCCAATTTTATTTCGCATTTCTTTAGACGATGTTGTAAAAGTCGGATTCGAAAACATATTATCTACAAGATACGACTTCTCAGAAAAACATATAAGTGCATACAGTCAGTTTCGCTGAACATGTGCGTTGGTTCCGTTATTACCACGTGGATCTTCGTATCGTTCCAAAATTAGTGAATAGAACTTCAATAGTAATCAACACAAAAAAAATGTGACGCGTCATGGAAGGAGATCGCACCAGCAATTCTCGTCCTGGGTGGCAAGCATCACTAACTACTAGGCACTATGGACGCTCGCCGCCGCACGCGGCGGCTGGGCGGGCTAGCGTCGTGGGCCTGTAGTACCCGAACGATTAACGAACTGAATTTGGTTTATTCAGCAGCCTTGCTTTCAAAATATATGTACCCATAAACAAAAGCGAAAAAGCTGCAAATTTATAGGCATCTGAAAATCGAGAGTTTTTGTTGTACACAAATATTGTATCTTATTGGCGGAAATCAAAACTTAACAGTGATTTCTCGTGCAATAAACTTCCCAAAGTGATGAGATTTGTGTGTAGGAAGTCGATAGGCATGACCGTTCCTGAGGACTTGAACACTGAAAATCTAAGTCGCTATTTGGTTATGTATTCAAGAGGCTAAATCCTTGCAGACAAAGTTTAAAGGACAAAGGACAGCGTCCTCGGTGTTGATTAATCTCTAAGAGATACACCATGCATTTCGATTCCATCAAGCATCAGTCGAGTTGATTGGATGCCCATCTGGCCTTTTTGGTGACTCGCAGAAGCCTACCGATGAGTCAAGTCAGCACTGCTACCCTCTCAAACCAGACCGGAAACATAACATCGACCTTACGAAGTGGAAGGGTTGGTGAGACTTAAGTGTGAGATCGAACCAAAGGCACGTGTGCCGGGAAGCACCTCTAGCTACTGCGTCACACGCACTTGAACTACAGCCCACATTCACTAGAATGCTCACGACGATACTCTGCGTCTAGTCGGGTACTCGTCCTTGGAACTCCGAGCAACATGGTGACCAGCCTCTGACCGGATATACGGCGACGCATGCGGCGTTGATGATGAGCAGGAGGAGCAAAGGAATGATATCAAAACGTAATGCAGAAATTCAAGACGATATGGATAGTCGAATATTTCACTTACACCCTGTTAACACCATCATAAGAATTCTTTACAGACACGATAAGAAGATGGACCATATACAACATATAGTAAACAAAAGATGAAGCAATAGATCCAAGCCACGTGGCGATACGATAAGTCTAAAATATATGCAATTGTTGCTTTCAGAAAGCTAAAAGGCAATAAAAATGCAAAAGGAACCTCGAGATGCTGAGAGTTCTCATCGAAATGCAGAAGTCGCTTCGATGTACCAAGGCCGACCTTTCTTTTCCTCCTAGAAGCACTGAATGTCTCGGGCCACTGTGAGTATAGCTGAGTTGAAAATTCACCTCGGAATATCATCTTCGGAATCGGTGTCTGCACTCACAACGCGACGTCGTAGTTTGTAACGATAGCTCCCTTCTTCAGGACTCCTGCAATATGTAACAGTATCACTGCATGAGATACTTAAAAGTAGATAATCTAGACAGAATCTTAGATTTATTCGTTTTTAGCAGTGTTATGACGCTCTGATTGAAGATCAAGACTGTTAAGTGGTATGCGAAACACACGACCCTAAGAAAGAGAAACCGCTAAGTATAGGTACATACCACGTATATACACATATGTACGTATATGTACATGAATATGCATGTACATATGTATACATACAAATACGCTTAGATGTGCATATATACATTATATGTGCATATATATATACATATATATATATATATACACGTATAAACGTGCATGTATTCACATGGTATGTAGATATACACGTAATATATACATGTACACGTGCATATGTACATGTGTATGTACATATATATATATATATATATATATATATATGCCTGTTTATATACATGAGCATACCCCGTCATGGGTGAAACACGGCGGGCTCAACTGCCGCCTCTCCTCGAAAACTTTACATAAAAAACAACGGTCCTAGAGTGGATATAATTATGTGATTTTACAATGAATGAATAAAAAGCTAGGAACAACCAAACAACACTGATTATAAAACTGAAATGAAAACGATATGACTGAAAAAGAAGGTCTCAGATATACGACTTTTCGTAGGGTGCTCCTACCTTATCAGTTACAAAAACTAAAAGGAAATGTCGAAGAACTACACGGAACACCATCCAAAAGTACACAGTGATATGCAAAAATCCGACCGCAAACCGAAGCTGAATCCCTCCTCTACCCATAACATGTGTAATATCATATCAAGTGTATTACCCCTACGCCCTTCACCCCGGTTTGAATAAGACGCAGGTTTGAACCACTCCTTGAAGTCAAATCTTTGCGCACCATTCTATACCATGCATGACCTGTATATTTGGTCGCTCCATAAGCTTTGACACTAAAGCAATAGACACCAAATTGATTAACCGGAAGTAATTAAAATTACTGAGTTTAGCATTGTTCAGTAGCGCATTCTTCTTGTCGGTCGTCTATAAACTCGTCACTCTAGACATCCTAAACAGGACTGACAGAACACTGGACGAAGGAGAGCCATGCGAACAAGAAGGGTTCCGAAAAAGATTCAGTACCATAGAGCATACCCACATGATTACAAGGCCCACTGAAGTTACATGGGAAGACAAACCACAGCTCTGTCTCACTTTCATCGATCTGAAGAAAACCTTTGATTCAGTGCAAACAGAAGCGGTTATAGAGGCTCTGGACAACCAGGGCGTCCCTACTCGGTATCTAATAATCCTTCGCGAGCTACATAAAGATTTCACGACCAAAATATCTCAATTCTACAACAATATCACCACCGACGTGAGAAAAGGGGTTCGACAAGCGATACAATTTTGCCAAAATTATTCACTGCCACCCTCCAAAACGTCATACGAACATTAGAATGGGAGGATATGGGAGTGAAAAATGACGATCGACAACTAAATCATTTTCGCTTTGCTGACGATATCGTCCTCATAACACCGAGCATCAGCCAAGCGAAACG
Organism: Parelaphostrongylus tenuis; assembly: GCA_019055375.1. Taxonomy (NCBI): domain Eukaryota; kingdom Metazoa; phylum Nematoda; class Chromadorea; order Rhabditida; family Metastrongylidae; genus Parelaphostrongylus; species Parelaphostrongylus tenuis. Next base: position 1,882 of record JAHQIW010001860.1, on the reverse strand, counting down.
AATGTTGGCTGATTTCGATAACGCCTGTGGAAAGATTGATCTTCAACTAAATCTAACAAAAACAATGTTCATGAGGAACAAATGGGTTTCGATAGCTTCATTCACGGTTAACCGAACGACAATCTCCGAATGCTCCAGTTACGTCTATCTAGGTCGTGAAAATCAACATGATGAGCGACCTAGCTCCAGAGCTGAGCAGGAGGAAACGAGCGACTTGGGGAACGTTTGAGAGCATCGAAGGTGTAGTGAAGACGACAAAGAACATCCGACTCCGTGCCCACCTTTTCGACTCGACAATTATTCTGCCATAACGTATGCAGCAGAAACTTGGTTGCTACGTATGCAGAATGAAAGATCACTTGGTGTTATTGAACGCACCGTCGAAAGGTCAAGGCTAGGAGTATCCCGTATCTCGCAAATGGAAGGATCCGAAGTTCCGACCTAAAATCAATGATCGAATACCAGAGACGCCTATATACATGCCAGATATCGAAAATTAGGCGAGCCCAAAAGTGATGCGCTTCAGCGACAACCGATAGACGCGAACCGTTGCCGATTGGATTCTTCGGGAGATTAAGCGCTCAAAAGGAAGACCGCCGACCCGTTAGTCCAAATTCTTCACGAAAGCGATAGAAGAAAGATATGATGTTCATCGAATCCCAAGACGAGCAGTACTCACTGGGCTACTATTGCACGCGATAGGGAAAAATGAAAGCACTGCTGGTCTCCGCTCAAGTCACTCGACGATCAACGGGACGACAGGTCATACAGGTGACTGTGATTGACTTCCCTACACTTGCTTTGAGATGGGGCTGTCGTTTTGTGCGACGGCTCCGTGCTGAAGCAAGTATAGGCAAGTTGTACACCAAGATGTCCACGAGAAAATGAGCAGTTGAACGTTACGAAGACCAAGTGATTTTAATTACTCCTGGTTAATGAACTTGGTGATTATTCCTCTAGCGCCAAATCTTATATAACAACCTAGTACTTTCATAATACTGCCAAAAATGCAGCAAAAATCATAAATTCAAATAAGAAAAGTATACGAGACATCTACTAGCTGGCCTCCGTCATGGTTATCCAAGGGTTCGAAACGTTCACGAGCTACTTTCTGATAAAAATTACGCAGGATAGCAAACTAAACAGATTGTGACCTCAAGGCACCTACATGTCTGCCTGCGGTTGTGTCGTACAGTGTCAGGAATAAAGTGATGATTAAACCAAATAAACTCAACTGACCCGCGCTTGTATTTCCGAAATAAAGCATCTTGCTTCAGCTTCAAGTCGTTTTATGTTGTCCAACCTTGACAGGAGGGCCCGGTTATCTTCGTTCTTTCCTTTTTCCTCTAGACGTGCATAGTATGAGCGTTTGAGTGCAGTTCGAAAATTAGATAAGGCACTAATCGTAAGGTTCACTGAAGATAGTCATGCAATTGCAGAGAGAGAAAAACATTGCAAGGCATAAGGCAACACACCTGAAGCACAAATAGTCCAGAAAAAATGCGTTGAAGAACTCCGAAAACGTGAGACACATTGCATCACGTATCGAAGAGCACGAACGAAGACGAATCGTACAGTCAGAAGTGAGCCTATACAGGCCTACAGATACATACTCACCTATAGTCCGAACTAAAATATAACATTTTGAGCTGATTAACATCTTTTTCCAATCATTCCTTAACAGATAAATTATCGATACTTATTATTGTTATTCATGCGTATCAGCACAGTGATTTCAAGTCTCTCCGATACACACGTGTCGATGGTCCGATCTCGCACCCAAAGCTCACCAAGCAGGGTCGCTAAATTGGTACCAGGCTTGACTGGGACATGGCATCACTAAGTCAACACCTCATTAAGCCATCGCTAGTCACTATTAAAA